>JAAXOA010001512.1:0-15730 GCA_036561885.1 Salina celebensis
GCCCCGTATGTCACGTTTGCTAGTTGCCTCTTTAAAATAAGAAAACGCAATGAAACTTACTAAAACTTTTGAAAATATCACAAGAATCAGCTGTTTGAAATTCCAGTGAGCACTAAATTTCTTGTTTTGATGATTTAGCCGGATTTGTACAGGAGAGAGTAACACGTTGTAGTTGAAAGTAAGGATTGCTACGACATGTCCCTCAATCATTTTCTGGTTCATTTCTATAAGTTTGTGTTTGCAATGTTAGGTCTTTGCAATATGAGATAACACTGAAGGAGTGTCGATTGTTGTGTAATCATATGGGCTGACTTTAAGCATATTTAGTTTTCACTTTAAAAATAGTTAGGTCGACTTTAATTCATTGTAATATAACCTTCTCGACTCATTCATCCATCAGGACGGTTTTCGTCTGCGTTGTTAGAAAAATGCCAGTATTTTTATTACTTTCGCGCAATTGTACTAATGGCAAAGTAAATATTCGTAACGGGTTTGAGTTTCGTAACGCCTATTCTGATGGCAAGACGCCTTTTTCACATTTTCCCAGGGTTTTGTTTGGATAAGGAGTAATTTTCATTTCAATCACGCGAGACAGCATCATAATAAAATAATTTATGTGAGTAGTATTTTCGCGAAACATCATTGATTATGAATTATGATTAACAAAACTCGGCCCAAAACAGTATGAGACTTATGGTGCAAATGGAATATTTTAGTCCTTGCTTAATGTGTTGATAAGAAATAATCCCTGAGTTATTCATTCATTAGTATTAGTAAATTATTGTTTTTATTTTATTCTATAAATGTACACATGTACTCTGATTGAATTCCAGAATGTGGAATGGTTTCGAGATGGGATGGCTCCTACTTCAGTGGCTTTTGGAGGTCAATAAATGATTGGCTCATGTCAAGAAGTTGTGCGGGCGATCGTGATCTAATCGGTTTGCATCTGTATAATTTTACGCATGTCAAAGTTTCTCTCTCTATGCTTTCACCTTGCTCTACTCACCAAAATGCCGATGCAAACCGAACACGTGTTTTAGGTACACTTTCCAAGGATCGATTTCAACTGTCTTCAGTCCGCATAACATCACATCACAGTGCCATGGTTCAACACATTGTGTGGTGCACTTGGGACAGAATGGAACAAGTAAATTTCCCATCAAGGGGAAAATATATTTTCAGTAGTATGTCTAATTTATAGCTATTTGTCAACCACAGTCAAATCTCTTTATAAAAGGGGGTAAGGGGCGACACAAAGTTTGCATTTTATAAAAACGGCCTTTTATTGGCTATAAAAGGGTTGCCTTTTATAAACTTTTCATACTTACAGTTTAACAGTTCACATAATTTTTTAACAAAATCAGTAATTAGTAATGGTTTGATATTATGGACTTTGTTTGTGATGGCTTTATGGTTGATTTATCGTCTGCTGATGTGATTAGATTCTGACAAGATCCATAAAAGAAAAGAGTACATATGTACTTCCTTAATTAATCCTGCCATCACCGTTTGTACACAACATGACCGATAAACTCTCTTTCGAAAGTTAGTTGGGCATCAAACGGTGGAACAATCTCATCGACGTTATAAATGCCTCACGGAGCGTAGCCAGCAGATAGACAGATAGAAGGCAAGACATCACAAATCCACTCGTCAACAGTTTCAAACTTACACTGGCAGACTCAACGGCGATTGTTTTGAAATCAATTCCGTGCCGCTTCTTCCATCCAAGCAAGCACGTTTGAGAGCATACTTGTTCAATTAAGTACTAATGCTCAATTTTCATTGAAATGTCTTGTTGAACAACCTGGACGAGCGACAGTTTTAGCGCTTTTTTGGCCTTACCCCTTTTATAAGATATGGTGATTGGCTGATGGGACCATTATTTCATGCCTTTTATAGTTAGAGTCCTCTTATAAGGTACCCTCTTATAAAATACATTGTTATCCCTATACTAAAGTTTGGGCGGCAAAAATATCCCCTTTAATACTGAAACTCTTTTATAGGACTGCCTTTAATAAGGAGATTTGACTGCAGTTGCAAAAAATGGTAGAGTTTCGATACCGAAACGCTGCTCGGACCGCTGCCTATTTTGACATAGTAAATTAAACTTCTCAATTTCTCAACTAATTTTTAATCGGTGGCATAAAGGCTTGCATTTGTGGTGTTCTAGGTTCTGACACTAATTTCTACTGGCTTTGCTACATGCATCCAAAAGAAACTATACAGCTCCATAGATGACGATCCTTCATGGAGAAAGTTGTATAGACTTATCAAAATCGATTTAAATTTCGAAAAAAGTTCAGAGACTAAAGACGAAAGTTCAGAGGAAGTTCCACAATCAGATGAGTATGACGGGAAAACCAACGAAACTTTAATTCAAACGAACTCAACTATAATATGGCCGTATTACAATCATAATACTAGTTCTGATCCTTATGGTCCTTATTCTGTCTGTATGCTAGAAACCCGAAAAAATACTCGTGAGTAAAAATTAATATTTAGTTGTTCTGCCAATTAGTCCGTTATAGAGATTTTGCCAATTTACTGTATTATAGCATGTGGATTTATGATTAATGTTTTCTTACTTTTTCAGTCGAATACATTGTTTACTGTGCAATTTTTCTAACTGGTGTACTGTTTATCTGACTTACATAATATCGATAGTAAACTCGGTTAAGGCTACAAAACAAGTAATTGATCTCTATTCTTTACTTATGTAAAGACATGTTTCACTGTTATGAATATTTCTGCTTTAATCACCAGAATACACAGCCAGCAAAAGCAATGAGGAGGGCTCGCTTTTATAAGAGATTTGGGATTCTCTACATAACTATCCTAATATTATATTTGAACCGTGACGTCTGCAGAGGGTTTGTTCTAGGTTTGATAATTCTTCGAGGCGTTATGATTATATTTGTGATTGAGTTTATGAAAGAATTAAATGACAATATTAGTATTGTATAAGTAACAGTCAGATTTATACAGAAGTTAATAAATTGTGGTGCACATGCCCAACAAAATCAGGAATATTTGCACATACTTAACCAGATACGTGGGGGAGATCCATACTACCATAATATTACACCGCTGAAGAACGATTCGCATAAGGAGCGATAGTTTGAACGTTGAAGAAACGAATGTTTATCGAAGAGCGTTTGAATATCTGACACAAGTTTGATTTACCATTAACGCAACAAGATGAAGAAATTAAACATAATTTCCGTAAGGAAAGATGATCAGATTGAGTAGCAAACTAGAAATTTACAGACACAAGTCCTACCATTGACAATCTATTATCGCTTACGTAATCAGTGGAAAGTGCTCACTCAGTCGCCGAATAAATGCCTAAACCTCCAATTATGATTATAAATTCATTCAATGCAACTTTGCATACCTACGTGTTTCAAAACATAATCCTGATCAAACACAAAATGGCTCCTGAAGTTAAATGTAATACATAGTATTTATTCAGTAGCGAAAGCTTCTTTATGAAATCGTCATTTCTGTCAATCCGTCTGTCTGTCGTGCTGTGTTCACGAAATCCGGGAAGGCGTGGGCGGATTTCGATGAAACTTGGTACACATATTCGACCACGCATTAGAACTCCGTAGACACATTTGCAATATTTCATGTCATCACTAGTCATTTTCATCATTAGTTAATGACGTCATTAAAGTTAGCCAAAATGGTTCATTATATACAACAAAAGATCATTCGGGATATTAGTAGAATTGGTTGAGCTGATCATTTCTGCTTGTAGCATTTGATGTCATATTTCGTCACGTGAACGAGATACAGAGGCATGATGCTAACAATGATTGATGAGTCCATATTCATATTCAACGGTCCATATATTCAATTGATTCATGAGTACAGTGGTTCACAATCAATAATTTGAGAGTTCATTGATGCGTTTTCAATAAATCGTGTGTACAAGAAAATTTACGTGGCTTCGCTTTCGCTACTTCAAGATTTCATGGTGTAACGGACTTATTAAGCACCGAAGGGTATAATATATATTATTAAATACATTGCAAATACTAACATTCCGTATGTTAGTACAAACTTATTGCACAGTTTAATTCCTAAATCTTGATTCATAAGTTCTAAATTTACCAGCTCTAAAATCTCCACAGGGGTACTACTATCAGATTTGGTGTTTGTGAGCCATTTTCGGTAACGCTGTAACTACAAAAGTAAAGTAAAACAATATTAGTTACCTCACGAAAGCATTATAAATATGATTGATTTTTACGCACCTTCACCACAATCTCAGCGGCAAGAACAACGAGTGTGATTGACGTTGATAGATGAAAAACGAAAGAAAACTTGTTAATAAAACTGTTAGAAAACGCGACTTCATTCAAATACCTTCCAATGGAACTAATTATAAGAGAAAGAATCCCGACAAAAGGTAAATAAAGACAAGAACATAGTCTACAACTGTACAACGATAACTTTCGTAGATTTTGCGTGGAATATGAAATGTTTTGATGGCAATACATACGAGTTGAATTGAATCAAGAGAAAAACCACAGGGAGTAATCGGGAAAGACCAAAAACAATTCCAAAATACGCTGTCCAGAAAACAAGTAAACCTCCGCACACCGTGTACGAAAAAATTCTTGAATAATACACAGAACCTTGCAGGGTGGGAAAAAATTCCGCTGATAGTGCTTCCAAGTTAAGAAAGTTCATTATTTCTAAACGATTTTTGAACAGCTGTAAACGTGTTAGTACTTGAAGAATAAGCTGTAAGCAAACTGCGGCTAACTCGAAATATAAGAGGGGGTCGTCGCCTCGGACATTACGTTTGCTAGTTGTCTCTTCAAATTCAGAAAAAACCATGGTGCAACATACTAAAACTCTTGCAAGTACTGAAAGAATCTGATGCGTTATATTTCAGTGAAAACTAAAAGTCTTTTGGTGTTGATTAAGTCGGAATTTAACAGGAGAAAGCAGTAAATAGTAGTTAAAGTTAAGTATTGCCACGACTTGTCCCTTAATACGTGTCCGTCTCATTGCCCTAAGCTTGGAATTATAAATTTGGAACTAAATAACGTCAACGCTAATAAGTAGAGGTGTTTTATTGCAACCAATCCCCTTATATGCGTAAGGTATTTGCACCTAACTTTGAAACCCTATTTCTGTCCATACTTGTTTCATCTGCGTTGTTAGAAAAATGTAGTTCTTTTAATACACCCACCCTATTTTAATAATGACAAAGATGCTTGATTAAAACTACGCCCTGTTCAATGGCCATAAATCCGCCTTGATTAGTAATTTTTTTCGATTTTGTTTGCACGAGGAGTAACTTATAATTTGGTTACGTCAGAGAACAGCAGAATAAAATACCAATTTAGGTGAGTAGTATTCTCGCATATCATTACACTAACTACCAATTGAATTAGCCGTAAAACCTATATTAAGATAATTGAAGCAAAGAAACACCAATAAAATATCAAAACATCGTTTAGGAATGCAAAGATTATAGTTCAATTTAGATATTTTCATTGCGGAAAGACTCGTTCTATCAAGTTGTATTACACAAGCTGGAAGTATGTCCAAGAAAATCCGGGCCAATTTCAACCGTTGTTGTGTTGTAGAAATAGGCGTTCCAAACCCAGTTCCAAATCCACAACCAATTCTCCTACTTTATTTTCAGTTCGCATATTATTTGTGCATTTGCCCGTTTCGTATTGCTTATTCAGAAGACGATGGTTTCTACAAGCATACGTTCAAGCCTCAGTTGGTGGCATGCGCATTTTCAACAATTCTGATTGCGTTTCGACTTCTGCAACGACTTCGATTGGCCCTCAGCCTATCTTTCATAAGGGGCAGTGATCCAGTCTCGTACTTTTATTTTGCCACCATTATATTTTCCACAATTTACAAGTATTCCTTCATTAAGCGGTTTTGGTTCAATTCAGATCAAGTTCTAGCCCTTTTTAATCATGTCTCCAAAGTTAGATTCGATCCTAGCATTAAGCATGGAAAGTATTTCGTCATTTTTTTGCTTTTAGTTTTCACAATTATAGCTGCATTAGGTTTAGCGGGAGGAGTGGAACTTAGTCCCGGATCGAACATTCTACATTTCCAGAATTGGCTAAGAGATATGCTAGTCGCCTCAAGGGAAACATTTTTCATAATCCATCATAACGTCACAACTGACCCAGTCAATTTAACTCCAATTGATATTTCTATGGTTGTTTTCACATCGGTGGCTATTTTTCAGCGGTATGATTAGCTTCTGAACCTTAAAAACTATTGTATTAAGATTTAAAATGGTTTGGTACAACAGTCGTATTATTTTTTAGATATGTTCTTGGTCACTTTGTGGACCTCTATATCCTTCTTCATGCCATCACACTTTGGATATCTGCCCATCAATTTAGTATTCTAGTTAAAGAAGCAAAGACATTTTCTGGTTCTCCACAAAAGACGTGGTTTAAACTCTATGAAGAATACAAATACATTCGAGGACTTTCGTACAAGGTCAACGAGTCCCTTGGAAGTCTTGTGACACTGTTTCTGTCAGAAGCAGTTTTCTTTTATTCAATTAACTTGGACTATAGTGTGAGAAGTCATGATTTTGCGGGGATTGTGGATATGATGAGTTTCTACTCAGTTACATTTGCAATATTCCTGTATTCCGCTAACATACAAACGAAGGTAACCGCGTTACAAGATTGGCTGTCTAAAGATGCCAACAGAGGCCACGTGCCTCAAAATGATATCCAAATGGTACTTGTTGAGCTTCAATCAAACAAAGTGGGTATCAAAGGGAACGATATGTTCACTATAACATATGGATTTAGTGGAAACGTAAGCTATCTTTGAATAACACGAGAAGCGGTTTTGTCACGATTTAATAACGGTTTTCGGTGTTTCAGGTACTAACACTGGTAATAACTTACTTTATCATATGCTTGCAGCAGAGAGAATCTGTAAACTTTACTGAATGGGACGTGACCGTCCGACATGGAAACTACAATAAACATCCATGAAATAAGTTTACCTTTCAATACCATAGATTTCAATAACATTGTCGTGACGACTGTGCCTTTGTTTTATTATCATTCGAGTGTTTCACTCATTCCAGTATGTTCTATTTGTAGTATTAAATAAAATAAATTCACGATTTCAAAAGTAGCACAAGTGATTTTTACCATGTTGTACATATATAGCGTAGTAGCGTAAGACTTTTATGCAATCATGCTGGTATTGAACTGTGGGGCCCCTGAATTACTCTGGTTCTCGAATTCAACCATAATCATTATATTTCAAGATTGAGTCTTTAGTTTCTTGACTCCACACATAAAAATTGTTTCAACATGTCAACATTGCTTGAAATAGGAAACTGGCCTGGCTTCCAGAGTTACTCTTTCGGTGTCGGTTGGATCCTCAAAGAGAATGAAAACAGTTATCCATTAATGTAAAATAACTTTATGCTGCAGTTATCAGCATCCTCAAATATTAATTCACATTTTTTTGCAATTCATTCAACCGCTCATGCAGTCAAGCTCTCAACAGGATGCATGTTGAGATAAAGCACACTTGCCAGTTTGTCACACTAAATTCAATTTTAATATTCGTCACAAAACAACAACTGCACAGAATCAAAATGCAAAGAGAAGTTAGTTACGCCGCCGACACGGCACAGTGCACATCGAAGTTGTCTTTCAGTCGACGCTTTAAATATTCGCTGTAAGTTATTCTTACTAATTAAATATGAAACCTTTACCGTATTATATATAACTACAACTCGTTTATTGTTTGTAGACACAAGGTGCAATATTTGGTAAGCTTTTTCGCGTTTAAAATATGGAACCAGCTTGCTGGATACTTGGGGAGACTGCATTTCTGCAAATGCCTGATGACGTGGAACATCAGGACATTTTGACAGAGAACAGTGAAACATTTTACAATGAATTGGTTGAACTCTCCAAAGTGGTAAGTGTTAAACATACATTGTCATACATATGGAATAATTGTGTATGTGACTGGTAAATTTTGCTTATATTCAGGTGTGTAACACCCTCAAATCCGAAACATCAACGGTATTTGACCCTCAGCATACTGGCCCATATTTCGGAAACGTACAATACGCTGAAGGACCCACATCTGGCGTAACTGACGGCAACTTAGACTTGTATGTGATATTGGAAACGGCAAAATCTGTATTTCCGAATGTTCTCAGCGTTTTTATCGGTATTCTTGTGAAAAATTCCGAACAACTGGGATTGGACCCGTCATCTTTGACTATCAATGAGACCACGAATACCGTACGTTTCCGTTTTTTAACAAACGGGTCCACAGTGGAGCTCCGCGTTGTCCCATCGGAGATTACCACTGCTCCTTGATAAGGGGCACACATTGGGGCGTGGCTTGTCCATTGTGAAAACAACCAAACAAAACAAAACAAACAAAACAAAAACCTACTCATGATCTCATCGCAACCAAAGTACAAAAACTCTAATTTATATGCTTCGCTTCGAAAGCCCTAAAGTTTACTACTAAATGACAATTGAAGCCGTTTAATTACTTACCTTACCTACTTTACTCGGTTTGAGTTGCATTCAGATATGAAGGCTTTTTGGGTTTTTCAAAATAAAACAACAATTGTAAACTGCTCGGATATTGTAGTAAAGAAACCTTTTCTGGTGTAGTTTACTCCATTAGCCGATCAGTCACATTTCAAGGTGGAATTCAATAATTAGTGGGATTCTGGCTATGAGCAGTTTGTCTTCTAAATGTTGAATTTCTTGTTGAGGTGGCGGCCATATGTATTTTGCCGTGCACTAAAACAAGATAAGAAATATAGTTTTCTGTAAACCGGAAACAAGAAACAGATTGGGAGTCAGTTGAAGCACCGCTTAGTGTGTTTCCATCCTGTCTCTATTTTTAGCTAAATGCTAATATCATGTTTCAACTTTGATAAGACTGAACTCAGTGATAATAAAAAAAACCCAATAAAAATACCTAAATGAAACTGAACATATTTGTAGAATTATTCGTTTCAATGTTAGATTTTTCTTTCGAAGCTCACACGAATTTACTATTCTTACCCAGTAAATTGAAATTATACCAGTGCAATGGACGCTTTAAATAGCATCAGCATATCATAAAACCATGTTTGGTTTACTTTTAATTTCAAAACGCATCATAACAAAATGCAGTATACTAACCTTTTCCTTTCGCATCAAAATGTCACCGCATCTGTTTTATGTAAATAGTAAACCGTGCTTTAAATTGACAACGTGCCTATCTACTTTCCCACCGGCTGTGACATCAAATCCACCATGACTTTATTTTTTAACCCATTGCGAATATCTACTGAATGAGTGCCACGCCAATTTCCATAACGAGGCCACAAGTCCACCCATTGATCAGGTGAAGCAACCTTTGACTTATTTGTCATAGGTCTGATACTACCATTATCAACACAAGTGGCCGCAAATACCAACAAACATAAACAGCTTGAATTTAATTGGATTACTATAGCGCATACATTCCGATTAAACTTGCACCCTAGAATTATCGGTGTTAAAGGGCATTATATAAAGTTAAATACTGGCATAATTTTTCAGAGACTTCAGAGAAAAGCTACCAATTTCACAACGCCTGTTTTAACTACTTATGATAGCTACTCCATATTCTAACCACTTAATCTTTTTAACAGCACCACCTCATCATATAGAGTGATTGAGAAAAGGCCGCATCTAGTGGGAGAATTTCTCCGTATACAATTTCCAGTGGGCTCTAATTGGGTGTTATGCAGTATTTGTTATCATTCGCACTCTGTCTATCTGTCAACACAAATCATTTTAACGCAGGGTCGCGGAAAGTAAATACAAGAAAATTATACTAAAATCTAATTTCGCTAACGTATCCGATCTTATCATCTTATTTTTCTCTCTTGCCAGCATGTCTTAAACACGACCACAACAGTCACATCCAAATATTGGAGAGACCACCACTATGGGCAAATCACGTTATGAGGGGCCACTTGTATTGCTTATAAATTATAGCCATTTTGTATTTCTGTCGCCAATCGAGGTCAGGAAGGCCCCACACTCCAATTCGTATATTGTAGCTAGTAGTTCATTCCGCAAAATCGGAACTTTTGTTTTAATCATTCTTGGAGCTGTATTGACCTCACAATACATTGGATGGTCAATTAAGAACAGTGAAAGTCAACGAAACAGCCCATTGCTTTACTTTGACTTGTCGATGCTTCTTGTCCAGTTGATATCTGGATTTGTGGTTCCTTTCCAACTATGGAACAAGCGAGCAAAAATTGTCGAATTGTGTAATTTGTTAAAATGTGTGCCAGAAACACCTCCGTGTCTGCATATATCTTTTACATTGAGTGAAGTATTTAGTAAGTTTTCCTTCCTCTCCGTTTGTACTTTCTCTTGTTCCTATGCTGGACACCTTTCAAGTACTGCCTTGCCGTTAATGTGCCACGCCGACAATGAGGGATTTTTCTTGACCAAATACTTGTGTTCAACTTTCTGGACTCTTTGCATTGTTTGTCAGATAATACCCTATTGTACACAATCCTATTTAGCTGTTTTCTGTTACACACTGTATCTATTCCATTGTTCAATCATTCAAAACTCAACTGGAAGTGTGTAAATTCCCAGATTTCTATAAAACCGGAAATGAAAATAATAAACCTGAGTATATCACGGAAATGGAACTGAGGCTGGACGTTTCCCAAATTTTGTTTAGCTATAGCGTAATAAAGAATATTTGCAATGTAGCTAGTGACGCATTTGGTTCTGCACTGTTCTTAAATCTAGTCTTGTGTGTGATTGCACTTGCTAGATACCTAGATGGAGTGTTGTTTTCCAGCAGCTACTTGGAAATGGGAATGTTTTGTTACCAAACCGTAATGTCGTTACTAATCTATTTCGAAGCTGCAGAAATTGTTGTTAACGTATGCCAATCATAATTACTTGTTTTCTGGAAATTTTACTCAAAATTCATTAATTTCATTAAAATCTCTTTGATTGTTAATTTACAGTTGAGTTCGTGTCAAAACTGGCTAGCGGCGGATCGCATTCCTGGAGATTATCTTGGCGTCATCAATACCGAGCTCAGGAACAAAGATGTGGGGCTGAAAATGTGTAACAAGTTTACAATCACTTACTCCACCCTCTGGAACGTAATAAAACTACAAAATACTTCCGACTAAACACTATGCTTTATTAATTAATATGGTTTATATTTCTCCAAAACAGGCCCTCGCCTCACTGGTGACTTATTTCCTGGTTTCTTTACAATCCGAGTATGCAACGACCATTTAAACAAAATATACTTCAAAGAGTGTATCATCAATTAAATCTGCCTGGCCATAGATTAACGTTTTTCTTGGAAGTTTGCTGCATTCATTTCTTCCTATTCAATTTACAAACTTTTGAAATTTAAAATATGTAGTAAGCTATTAAAACCAGTTGTTTCCTGTATTTGTATTAGCGTACTTTTATTGGGAAAACCTATTTCAAATTAGGACGCTACAATCAAATATTTGTGGTTTTCCATAAATTCAGGAGTATATCATAGGAGAAAACTTGCCAGAAACCAGTCAGGGCATCCATTGATACCAGTAATATTGTACGAGTAATATTCAATGGTAAATCCTCTAAATAAACTTTACAAACTCACAGTTGCTGTTCCTTATAGGGAGGTTTCGCTGGATATGAAAACTGCATACGCATACGCAAAATTTACCGTCTTGCACAATGGTCCAAGGTCAGGAGTTGATTCGTTAAAGCGCCACAAAGAATTCAGAAATCTTTGCTTGAATCCGAACCATACACAATGTGCTGATGAACCAGCTCGATTTGTTTCTCTTTGCTTAGACCTATTGCAACCGTATTACATAGAAGTAATCCGCTTCATATTGATGGGTATGATATCGTCATTTGGGATCATTGTAGTCCTGTAGGGATAGAAATCCTAACATGTTTTCATAAAGTTAGCGAAACAAAAACATTCAAACAAACATGTGTAAAATACATATCCATCATGTGATATCTTCAGAACACGGGTACTGCTTGATTACATGATTAGTTAATTGCATCTAGGAAGCTCCAAGTTAAATTTTAAATCTTACCTACTTTATAGTGTGTTTTATAAGTGAAGTAAGTCGATTGAAATTGGCTACATATTGTTATATTGAGTTACTAACAATTTCCAAAATGCATAACTTTTTTTAACCTTGTGTCACAGTTAGTAGTTTGAGAGGTGATGTATGTAATGCTAACTTGTAAAAATAGTCGTGTTGAAAGACTTGTCATCACAACCACACGCAAAAATTAATCTATCAATACTGAAGAAGTACGGTTTATCACTGGTTTTGTTAACGGAATACATACTTGACATTTAATGCTCCAGTTTCTTTGTATATACTGGTTGCAAAACAACTTTGTTAAACATCAATGATAGTTCCGGCATTTTATTTTTGAATTTAGAAATTTGTTGTTTTTTTCTTTACTTTCTTCCGCTGTTGTATGTGAAATATCAGTGAAATTGTCCTAAAAACAATGAACATTTTTTTAGTCGTTATTTGTTGTGTTAGCCTTGGATCACACCAATATATTATTGATGAATAGTTTTTAGTCTTTTCTATAAATTGACATATGTACTTTGGTTAATTTCCAGAATGTGGAATGGATTTGAAATAGGATGGCTCATATTGCAGTGGCTTTGGGAGGTCATTAAATGGTTGGCTCTTCCCCTAGGATATGTCCTTCTTTTTACCTTCGTGGTTGTCACTGCGCCGACTTTCATCTATTTTGTGTTGGAAAAATCTGGATGCCTTGATTGCATCAAATCATTTTGGTCTGGGGTAATGGGCACCTACGCACAGCTTAGTGGATTGGACGTAGAAGTTTAAATAGTATTCAATCTTCTTTATAACCGTCTGGGGAAGTTGTATTTTTGTTATTTTTAATATACTGAAATTGAAGCTTGGTTTTTATGTTGACAAGTTTTCTTGGTGTACATGTGCAATAGTTGAAACACATGTATTGGTTAGCTATACACAATAAATAAAAAAACTTTCAAATAAAACTAGTGTCAATGTATATACGTTTTTAAAATTCATCATGTAACAACTGAAAAGTGACCAAATAGGCAACACAACTTCTCTGAATCTCATCCTAAACACGCTCATAAATTGCAGCGTTGAACAGCATGCAAGAGCCGGTTGTTTCTTATGTTTTTTTTAGTAAGCCTACTTCTTGGGAAAACTTAGCTTAAGAAACAAGTCAGAGCATCCATTAATACGAGTAATATTCAAACGTAAATCCTATAAACACACTTTGCTAACGCACAGTTGTTGTTCCTTATAGGAAGGTTTGGCTAGATATGAAAGCTCCGTAACCACAAAACTTACCCTCGTGTAGAATAAAACGCTGAAGCACGATTCCCATAAGGAGCGATAGTTTGAACGTTAAAGAAACGAATGTTTATCGACGAGCGTTTGAATATATGACGCAAGTTAAATTTGATTGACCATTAACTCATCAAGATGAAAAAATTAAACAGACAGACAGACGGACAGACAACTTTGACGATCTTATAAAGAAGCTATCGCTCCTTAATAATGGTTCCAGGTCTGCAGTTGATTCATGAAAGCGCCACGATGAATTTCGCAAATCTGCTTGAATGCGGACCATGCTCAATGTGCTTTTGAATAACCAACTCGATTTGTTTCTCTGTGCTGAACCTATTACAACCCTATTATAAAGATGTAACCAACATCATATTTATGGGTATGATATCGTCATTTGGGATCATTGTAGTCCTGTAAGAAAAGAAATCCCATCTAACATGATTTCAAGATACAGAGCATTATGCTCTTTACGTTTACCGCTTTGAGAAATAAATTGAGGTCGGAAGAACTAATTTTAACGTTATAGTCTTAATATCAGGACAATCTACATTGAATGACAATTAAAATGCATTGGAGCGTTGGTTACATTCATTCCGTTTGGTGCCCTATTTTGACCATTGAACTTGTTACCATATTTTTTCAGTTTCCAAAGACTTTGGGGTGCTAAGCTTTTAAATGTCACTCCAACAACTCCGAAATCCACATATTAGGAAAGCCCGTGGTTTTTTCTACCAGATAAAGTTGATTTTGTGTGTTGCTAAGTGCATGCTTTGGTACCAGCACTTCATACATGAGAGCCATTCCCGGAAGTGATCCTGGATATTAACTATTTGGCGCTCTGGCAAGTGTTGCTGAAGCGATATTGTGGAGCTAAATGGTGCCAAATGTCAATATTACGGTCCTGGCTTTCCCATAAATACAATTTTGTCATGATTGCTAGTAAAAAAATGCATTTGGGGGCACGAACTTCAAAAACCACAAACTTACAAATCAGGTCAAGGGGTATCGGCGACATCGTAGATAATTTTTTGTTATATATGTTAACATTTTTGGATAGATAACTTAAGTGTGAACAACGTTTGCTGTAGACGCTTTTCGATATTTTGCTGTTTTCCGTGCCAAATATCGAATTTTGTAATCAAGTTTCGGCAATTTTTTGGGGTGTTTGGAAACAGGTTGTATTTGTTGCCTACGTTCAAGTAACTCTGAAAATTGCAATTTGGGGTAAATCCGGATTCTGATTAGTACTACGAGCTCGTAAAACCTTCCTCTACACGGTGCAAGTATCAATTTGGTTATATTTTAAATTTTACCTGACTCATTTATTTTTTTAAAATCGGTAAACGTAAAGAGCATAATGCTCTGTAGCGAAACAATAACATTATCATGTGTAAAATACATATCTCATATGATATCCCCAAAATGCAGGTAGTGCTGATTGAATCCGTGAATAGTTAATCGCTTCTATAAAACTCCAAGTGACTTTTTCTATCCTAGCTACTTTATAGTGAGTTTTTAAAGTGAAATATCAAGTAAGTTGATTGAAATTCGGTAGATAATTGTTATATTGAGTTACTAATATTTTAGAAACTGCATAAATTTTTTTACCTTGTGACAAAGTTAGTGAGTTTAAGAGGTGATGAATGCAATGCTTGAACTAAAAAAATTGATACAGAAGTACTTATCATCACAACCACACGCAAAATATAATTTGTCACTACTGACGCAGTTTAGTTTATCTTTGTTTTGTTAACGATAATAATCTTGTGAGGAAAATAGCATTTCGTTTGTGAGGTTTTAAACTAAAAATTTGATACTTATTACGAAATCAATGCTTGACACTTAACGCTCCAGTTTCTTTTTTGTATATACAGGTTTGATAAAAATCATTGTTAAACACCAATGATAGTTCCAACATTTTATTTTTGAAACTCGAAATTTGTTGGGGTTTTTCTCTTTTTTCTTCATCTGTATTTGAAATACCATTAAAACTGTCCTTGGAGCCATAAAAATTAGTAGTCTTTATTTATTTATCACTTTAATCGTGGATGTTCAATTAGTTTATCAATATATTATTTGTGAATTGTTTTTATTCATTTTAGAAATAGACAGATGTACTTTGGTTAATTTCCAGAATGTGGGAGGGATTTGAGATAGGATGGCTTATATTGCAGTGGCTTTGGGAGGTCATTAAATGGTTGGCTCTTCCCTTTGGATTCTTCCTCCTTTATGTATTCGTGGTTGTCGTTGTTCTGACTTTCATCTATTTTGTTTTGGACAAATCTGGATGTCTTGATTGCCTAAAATCATGTAGGT
>JAAXOA010001513.1:0-15724 GCA_036561885.1 Salina celebensis
CCTAGTCACGTGCGTTCTTTACTAAATACAGACTTCCTAAAATGGACTAATTTTGTAAAGACTTGTAAAAAGTAATTCCGTTTTGTGCTGCTGTTCATTGAAAAACTGAATCAGTTTTGTTGCGGAACCCACTACCCACCCTTGAAAAGTTCTACGTGATACATTTCAAGTTTCTTTTGATCTTAATAACCATATTTACAAGGATGAACTAAGTTGAAAAGAAACAAATTGAAGTACTCTTCATTGGAAGCCTGCAATTAAATGAATCAGTGAAATTTTATGGGAGATGTAAAGTTTTATTTGTGTACTTTGTTAAAAACATGTCAGTCAATAAAAGTAATCAGTTCAGTAGTGATGGTGGAGGTATAGGCTGTCGCCGTTGCTTTCATCAGCGACACCATCATTCTCATCGTGGCGATCGCAATCACTTTCAAGGTAATCATGGTGATTTGAGCGCATCCAAACAAGAAATTCCAGAAAATGGGGAGGAAAATCGGCACTTGGACAAACTCATATTCCGTACATACACGGAAAGAAAGCGCCGCCAGTCATTCACGTGTGTAGATAGGAGCCTTTCCAGCCGTGAAAGGATCCAAGCAAATGAAGTGAATTGTAAACAACGAGGTTACTTCAGCTCCAACAGGTAAACAATATATTTTTCAATTGATTTGTCCAGCCGTATTTTGTGCTGCTTGTTTCTCCCTTTGTTGAATACAAGAAAATAAGTATCTTCAAGGAAATTTTAATAGAAAGCTAATTGCAATCAAAAGATTTTTGGAATCCCCTTATAAACATGATTATGCAGGCAGACATGTTCATTAAGTATTCATTTCATATAAAGCGTGGAAAAATCCATCTTATTACAGACAATGTTCGCAAATTGCCGAGCGATGACAAATACAATATGTAATTTTAGAAATGAATTTCAAGTTGCCTCAGTCGAGTTGTCGCCATGAACGTTTTAATTATAAATTCTAGTGATGCATCGGTGCGAACGTCACTCCAGTATTTATTGGATTTTTTTCTGTGTAAGCATAATGAACTCAATTGAAGGGGCTCGTAGCTCGAATTTATTGAAACCCTATAATTTTCAAAGATACAAAGCTTTCATTGGTTTCATTGTAATAGACTCGCTTGTGCTCAGTCTTTCGTCACCAAAAGTAGACCTGGTATTTCCAACACCAACTCCCAGAATTGCTACATGAAAATTCTATATCCCACAACAGAAAAAAACATCACATCCGGCATCCACATATTCTATTACAGTCATATTATATGACACATCAATAATTAAAAATAAATTCAGGCAAGCATTTCACTACGGCTAGCTTATCAGAAATCAGATGCAAATGATACAATAGAAAGTTTTAAAATTTAGTAACATGTGTATATGTACATAAAACCATTTTTGTAGCGGTTGTCATGCCTGTCAAATTATATAGTTGCCTGGTTATTGTCTGCTAATACAGAATCCAAGGGAGACCTTTACATTTACTATGGAAACGTGACACTCACCAGCAGCGGGTACCTCCCATGGAGAGAAAAGAGAACCATGTGCGAAAAACTACTGTGATATCACCCTTCAAAATGATCACTTTCGTTTTACAACTTTCACTTTTAACATCCCTCTGTGAAGCTGTAAGTCTAGCTAGTAATGCAACTCGTCAAGGATATCAAAGTACAACCCGTCGAACAAATGGTCTCGGTTTGAACAACCATCATGTGGCTGAGGTGTCGCCAGAATGGCATCAGGCAATCCCTCCATATCCCTACAATGGAAGCTTTCTAGGAAAGAAAATTGTTCCCGGAGGTGCACTCGCCAAAGGAAATGCTGGAGTGCCCTTGGCACGCGCCCACTCAACAGGGTTAAGATCTCTTTTGGGCAATGATGGCATACCAACAGACGCAACATTAGGTGGCGACTTGAGGTTGGCTCCGCAGTTTGTGGGCCTTCATGGGAGTACCGAGGAGTCATCTGGAAGGCTGTTGAAGGTAGGCTCATGTCTGTGCTGGAACACAACGGAAGATGGACTCAATCGGGAAGTGGAGTGTAAATGTACAGGAGAGGAAATGACTAGCGTGGGAGGTTCCTTACCCCCGGATATTCACAGATTGTAAGTGAATCTTGTAGAGCTTTTTTTTATTAGACTATTTCTTAAAGTCAGATCTAAAGATGGAAGTAAAACCGTGTTAGGTTTTTTATGGACCATGGAAAATCATATAAAATTTGTAAGGTATTTTTTTATCGCAAGTAGTGTGGTTAGAAAGTCCATAAATTACGATTGCATATCCTGTCACTGTGCGTACTAAAAATGCCATCCAATTCAAGATTAGATATGGCTAGGAAAAAATAAGAAACACTTTCTAGCCAGGTACAGCTTCCTTGGCTTTGAATTTATCTTGTCTTATGGGAATAGTTTGACAGATTTTAATGGATTTCCGGTTTTATTGAATCCATTGAACGTATGCCGTTTTTACAAAATGATGTAATGGCTTTGTGCTCCTATTTCCATTCCCTAACGGAGTGACTGCTAATGGCTGCTATTCTGACAATTCATCGTACTCCGTTTTTGTAAAAACCAGATTTTCATGAAGATATGTACTACGTAATACGCGTAATACATGAAGTAATACGCGTGGAGAAAATAGAAACAGTGATAGGCACATAAAACAGTTTGTTTATAGGGCTCCATTCAGTATCGGTGCTAAAATTCACTCGCTAAGTGCAATGTCACACGTCTTGGGCTTTAGGATGAAAATGAAAAGACGCGGCCATATGCTGGATAAATAGCATATTTCTGCGGTTTCTTTCCTTAACATTTAGCCAGGTTTTATAGGCCATACGCTTAATTTGTTTATAAAAAAACAATCGATTACTCACGACCCATTTGCTTGGAATAGGAATTTAGACTGCTGGAGAATGCTTTTAGGTGGAATCTATGCGGTCACATTAATATGAGCGGAATACCAACAACTTGTTTTCGTTTTCAAGGTGGCTAAACCCGAAGCTTAACCGCCTTTCTCCAATGTCTTACTGACTTTCTCACACGTTTTGAAGCTCCTGTTTTTCTGGAAGTCTTAAAGAAAACCAGAATCTGCCAAGGAACGAAGTGCTAATCAGGGTATTACTAGGCTTCCACGTTTCCAGGAGCAATATTATATGCTTACAACTCATTTTAATATTCCATAGCTTCACGTGTTCAACCATGTCTTTTCTTTTGTGTAGTATCGTAAACTGGTTACTGAACTGTTTAAGTTTATCTTGTCCATACGATGCAATTCAACTTTCTCCCTCATGCATTTTTGTGATTCATTTGAAAATTTGCTACTTTCTACTGGAAACTTTTCTATGCATTAGTTATTAATTAGTGAATGAAAATTTATTTAAGTTTTCACTTTAACATATCCAAACATCGCGATATCAAATCACGTTTGGAATGTATGATTGGGTGGGACCATCCTTACATTGTATACATTTATACAAAATATATCATACATAGATCGTGCATTGTTAAATGTAACAGAATGTTTAGAAAAAATATTATTGTTATTCATTCAACATTCAACACTACGAGTTATTTTTTTAAACCCGTGACATGTTTGAATAATTTTTCCACTCAAATTGTTACAGTAATAAATTAATAAAAAATCATTATTAAAATGCTACAAGCGTGACAATATAACACCATTGGAGATATTTTTAGGTGTTAAGTTCTTAATTTTTTTATTTGCCTACAATTCCAAAAAAACACGAATGCCTACGCCTGTGGCATTGAATTTTGAATCATATTACTTATGTATCCGTTCTAGTTGCTTTTAACAATGAAAATGTGAAAATAACAATGCGACAAACATACAGGAATAAATTTTCTTTCAATAACAAAACATTCATATTGTGTATTATACCAGTAACAAACCTGCACATAAGATTTCATAAGACTCTATTTAACACGCGTAATCGAGCAAGATATGAGGAATAATAAGAACTTTCTTTCAAAAGAGAAAGTAGAACAACTTTCTATTCAATTGCACCAATGTTCATATTCTGCGTAGGAGATTTTATGCAAACAAAACTTTAAATAGAGTTTGATTTGATTTCATTGTATTACGTTATTACGTATTTCTATCCTTGAATTTTTGCCATATTCGATGTTTCTTGAAAAATGTGTATGGTATGCAGGTGAAGGTGAATGAATTGGTAACAAATGCATTTGCATGAAATTGTTTCCTAAGGGATACTATTTTGAGCAAGGAAAAATCTCTCTATTCTAGTAATGATGCAATACTCTGTTTTCTTCAGCTCATTACTTTCACCGATGTTGTTTTTTGTGTTTAGGTCTATTGAACAAGCTGCTAACTTTACAACACTTGGCAACACGGATCTGAGAGGATATGGGGAATCATTAAACGAGCTGTAAGTTCATTTATCTCTAACGACCAGCCATAATTATCTAGGTCACCTTGACGTCTGAAGTGAAAGCGGATTTTTTCTCTTTCAGAGTTTTGTCGGAAGCTTGGAGCTTTCGAAACAATAAAAAACGGAACGTTTTTGGGAATGAAAAAACTACGAACAATGTAAGTGTTTTAATTTTAATCGGAAAACTTTTATTCTATCAAAAGCAGGATTTCGTTTTGATGTGGTTTCCTTTGCGATTTAATCGCACTGGAGACTGTTTTGTTGGCAATAATTACGTTTTATCTGTTGGCCACTGATTTGACCAAAAAGCAATCTAAAACCAGGATATGTTTGAAGATTTAATTGATTCAGACATCCATCATTCAAACACCGTATTGGGTTTCATGTTGCCACGCTTGAAATCAAATCAGAGCTCACAAGATAGTTTTATTTTGCGTTAACAGCCTCTAAAAAGCTTTTATATCAGTGTATTAGTGGCATCAAATTGCCCCTCATGCCTTTCATTAACCTTATAAGTGATTTTGATGTGAATAAAGGCCATCAAATCTTATTGAATTATTGTTCCTTTCTTTTCCCCCTAGATATATTCATGGGACTCCAGCATTGACCCAAATTTCGGACGCGGTGTTCAATGTCTTCTTGCCAGAGCTGAAAATAATGTAAGAAACTATGCCACCCTATCAATTACCCATCAACATAAAATGTCCATTGTCCACGCACTCTACGCATTTCTTCTCCCATCTCCGGAATCGCTTTTTTTTATTCATAACTTCACTGGAAAAATAAAAGTGTGTGAGTATAAGAAGGTCTCTTATGATAAGTCATTCTGCTGCCGTTTTTTGTTGGTAATTGTGTGCACAGCCATTAGACTGGAGTCTAAATCTATGAGGAAACAACCTGCTGTTAAAACAAACATGAGAAAGTAGCTGCCGAGATGGCGACTGGCTGATACAAAAGGACTATTATTTGTTTGACGACACTTGTTTATCTAAAGAAAGCCAAGATTGTCTCCAGTACGGGGGAAAGTGAACACAGCCGAGAGACGTGATTCAATTGTTTTAACAAAGTTAAGGAGAAAGAGAGAATAATATAGTTTAAGCAGCAAATAAAAAATTGACTAACACTTGGGCAAACTAATGCGAGCTACGGGAGTCTTTGTGCGTCTTTGTTGGAGGCAATGCAGTCGTTGCAATAATGAAATTTTGAATGTTGCTTCTTCGAAAAAGCGTTCCAATCACTGGAGAAAGTAGCTTAAGAGTCTGTGTAGAGATAATGAATAAATTTATTGTAGACACGACGTTTGTTTCTGGGTGGTGGCAACTCCTAAGCTCTCGGAAGGAACACAACTTTTGTTGTTAGAGAATGTTTTGAAATGCAAGAGGTGTAGCGTATCGGGGTTTTACATGGTTTTGATTCTTCTTTTTCCTTTCAGCCGGATAACCCATTCTGCTTTGGAAGTCGTACCAAACTTGAGCCAATTGCATATCAAAGGAGCCGCACTACATATGGTGTAAGTTAGAACTACTTTTTATGCATAAGGTTTTCTTGAATGAGATTTTCTCGCGATATTGACCTGCTAACTTTAATGTTTACCTAACAAACTCGCACTTGGTTTATGCCCCCCATCACTTTAATGTTTACATAACAAACTCGCACTTGGTTTATGCCCCCCGCACGACGAAAGTTATTGCGAAAGTTTCATGATGACAAATGAACACAGCCTGAGATTTACAGGATTGGAAAAGTGTGTCCGCACCTGTTACATAATGGATATTTCAAAACAATACTAGTATTTTATTGTACTTTGTTGTAATCCCATGTTCCGATTATTTTGCAATAAAATATTTACAACTCCAAAACATTTCATTCCTATTCCATACGCATTAAGAGCAAAAACTTGAGGAAGTTTTACTACAAAATTTCTTCTTTCGAAGTCATTAGCTTGAACAACAGCTCAAGTGGATTTGGCAACATGTATAGAAAAAGTTGAGCCATGTTCTTCATGAAACCACAATGCAATGATGAGAATTCTGAGGAAGAGAAAAGTAGAAATCTGAAATCTCCTCTTTTAATAACTGTGTCGCTCTCGACTAGCTTTCATGAATCCACTCACACATCCGAAACAACTCCAATTAAAGATAATGTTGTTAGTTGTTTGCGAGTAAAGAGAAATTTGATAACCCGATTTTCTCTCTAGGGATTTCTCATAATTTCCAAATGCACTGAGATGGATGAGTCCTCGTGTATTGTTAATGTGATATGATGTCGTGTTTTCTAAATAACACGATATTGGCTGTTTTCTCTCTTTGTGATACAATACAACAAGACTTTGCCTTGAAGCGAGTTTATTAACAAAACATTCGACTTGAAACATCAAGTTACTTAAATTATTATGATATGAGTGTTTTTGTTCACGTTTGTTCCCATTTTAGCTAATGTGTATTTTTGTTTATGGAGGATGAAAATAGTTGACTGGAAGTTGGGAATGATGGGAAAGCTGCTTTCTCCCTGAACAATCAGCAGTGGATTGTTCCTTTCAGAAATATAATGTATTTCAGGAGAAATTTAATTTGAATTTTTATATCGCACATGAAACGTAGTAGGTTGACTATTTTTGATTGAGTTTGTGCCTTTGTTAATATTATAAAAAACACTTAGAAACATTGGAATTTGAATGATAGTTATTTGTTGTCGCATCAATACTTCGCGATCAACAAAAAGAGATTTATTCTTGAAATGCTCATTGTCAATTGTGAACTTCGAATAGAATTTACTTAAATAGTTCATATTAATAATTCTTTATAAAAAGGAATTTTCATTTATTTTTAAGCTCTAGTTTGCTTTTCTGTTCATTATTTGTTGCTGGAAGGTAATGTGTTGGTATGTACTTCCTATTTTTCCATCATTTTCCATCTTTTTGTTGACGGAAATCGATAAAATCCAAATAAAATTTAATAGCATAGAAATACATTAGATCCATGTTGATAGAATGAGATTTTCTTGAGGGCTAAATTGAAATAAGAAAGCAAAAGTATTACATTCTTTTCAATTTACATTGAAGGTCATTACAGACTCTGCATTTCAAAGAAAAGTCGGCCACTATGTAGAAATCTGTAAGAATTTATCATTTGTAAAAATGAAAACAAGTTTTCTTTGAATGAATCTCTTTCATGAAATATTTCTGTGTCGAAATTCTTACAAAATATGTATGAAATTCGCATATTTCCCTAGATAACCATATTAGGAATGGACAACATTTTGTAGGTCCAAATTGCGTACTGTATCTGGCATTTGTATTTCACCAGTTACTATTTATGTAGAAAAATATAAATAACTGAACTTGCACGCTCAGTGAACATGAAAGAAAAAGATACATACCAATTTAGTACAAACATGAAGAAAAATGTTGTCTGGAACTGGCATCCCAAAAACATCATGCAAAAAGATCAATGCTTTTGCAGCACAGCAGTAATGGCTGCAGCTGGACATCCTGTTTGTCATCATATTTCCCAATTAAGGCTATGCGACAAACCCTTTTTGGAATATTGCTAAATCATGATTTACCCAGTTGGCAATGGACCATTCAATGACAGATTTTCTTGATCCGTTCCCCACATGAATCGTCATAAATGCTGTTTTACCTCTTTGCACTCTCGTACTACAAGGATTCGTCTATGAGGTACTAAAACCGTTTCTTGATAGGCTTTATGAAAGCTGTCTGCCTCATACGTGTCAGCATTTCTCCGGTTTTAGGTGGCTCAACTGTAAACAGTTAATGCACAAGATGGCGAGAAATGATGGCTATAATGTTTATCGCCAACTGGCCGTGACGTTATTTCTTTGCTATTTGGTAGTGAAAACATGGTTTACCACCAACCAATATTATTATGGTTGTTTGTCTTTCCCATTTTGGTTGCTGGGTCAGTCCTTGTGCCTCTTGAGATGATGATGCACTTTCACCGTAACTTCTCCAGATCTTAAGAGCTCTTGGTAGTGCTCCTGCAACAAAATAAAATATAATGACCTCGCTCACCAAAGCAATTCGGCTCGGATTCTAGGCTGGATTTCCTATTTTTCATTAGTAGGGCACGCAATAGCTGACAACAGCTAAAAGGCTCATAGAATGACACTTGGCGAATCCTCTTTACTGAAAAAGGAAATTGTGTTGTGCTCTTTGAGATTCCTCATGTAATAAGTTGTAAATCAAAATTTATATTCATCCTTGAATATAAGATTGGTCCAGGGTCGTAGTCAATGTCAAATAGTATGGCTACACAAGCAAAAGTAATCTTTCCTTTTGTCCATTATTTTCTCATTCATACGGGCATGTGTTTTACCCAAAATTGCGATTGTGAGCAAACATATAGTATTCGTGGAATCTATTGTTAATTTTTATCTTGTCATTTTCAGGGAATTCGAAAACAACAACATATCTCGGCTGATTCCAGGATCTTTCAAAGGACTCACTGTAGAGCACTTGTAAGTCTTTTGATACTCACGCTCTATCACGCCCCAAGTTGCCCCTTAACTTTTTCTTTCGTTTTCGCCTGATTATTATGTGCAATGTTATTCAGAAATGTGCCCTTAAATGCTCGTCCGTAAAGAACGTCACGAGGATTTAAAGGTGTATTTTTTGTGAATAGCCCGAAAAATGAGGGATTGGCAGTACTAATAATCTTCATCAGACGCCGGGCTTGCAATCGGCGATGGTCGGTTTACCGCGGTCCTCTCCAATTCCTCATTTTTCGAGCCGTTCACAAATAAGCCATATTTCAATCCTTCCTTGTGACGTTCTTTATGGATCATCCCTACACGCTTTCGGGCAAACTTATGCTTTTTGAATCCCATCAAAATATGCTGACTCTTGATACAAACATACTTAAAAGCAAACCTTTTTACAAAATTTCAATTACTTCAACTCAGCATGTCGTTTGTAAAAGCAATTTGATCCATAAAGAAAGTACCGAATTACTTCTTCGTTTAGCTAAGGGCAATTTATTACCGAGATTTTTCCAATTTTATGTATCATATCAAACGCATATTTCTTCTAATGCTCGTGCAAAATTTTATTAACTTTTTGATGTCTGTACGTCTGTAGTCAGTACATTTAGAGGACATTTATCAATAAAATCTTTTCTATAAAGTATGCCCATCGCCATAATGAAATTCCATTTGTAGGTAGCTTCAAAAGTGTTTTCTTCCTATACCACTCAAAAAATATTAGAATCATGATCATAAACTTATTTTATGTCTTTGCCCCGTGTTCACTGAAAAATTCATGTTTGAGGAAATGTATCTTGAGGCAATGAGCAGTTTCTCTTTCTGCGAAGAGTAAGAAGTATCTTGGTTTTTTTTTTTTTTTTTTTTGCAAATTCACTGTGCTCTCGATTTGCCAAATCTTGTTTTCGTGCAAACACACGCAAAGGTTTTGTTTGCAATGGAAATTTCAAAAGAAACTACAAAACTTCCAAGTTGGAAGTTCCAACTTTCCCTTACGTTTTTTACTACATTTTTAAATTTGAAAAGGCTTATTTGTGATTTTTTATATCTCCTTTGAACTTTCATTAGCAGCAATTTACAAACAATATCGGAAATGATACAACTTAATTAGGGTTTTTCTTTCCTGTTCAACGTTGGTGAAACAGTATCGATTGGCACAGTCGACAGTCTTCTTTAAGACAATTCCAAACAAACTTTCCCAGCTTATCGGCTCTTTAGTAATGTAACAGTATCTTCCGTTGGTTTTCCTTGATAACAAACTCCATTAAACAAAGGACGATCAAGATTGGTTATCTCTTTTTTCATCTTTTTCAGTATTTGTAATTTTCATACTCATTGTTCTCTTCAGGCCTCTGGACATGCCTCTATGATAAATTTTTTCCATTGTTTAATTTTTTAATTTTATTAATTGCTTCTAGTTCTCAGTACTTTCTTTCTGCCCTTTATAAAAGTATCACAAGATTTTTTTTTCTTTTTGAAACCACAGAGCTCTGAGTTACAACAGTTTGGAGGAAATTGGACCATCAGCCTTTTCTGGATCTACAATAGCACGATTGTAAGTTTCGACATGGCATTTTTGGCCAAACTCGGGCTATGACAAATTGATGATAATGCACTCTCGCAATTTTCATTCATTTCCTTGTCATCTCTGTTTCCATCGTTTTTAGAACTTTGAAAGGAAATCCGTTGAGAGTCCTACACCCGGACAGCTTTGTTGGAATAGACAGCCTCAGAGTTTTGTAAGAATTTTTTGTTCAGAATAGATTTTTTTTCATCAGTAAACAATAAAATGTTATCTAACTCTAATTAAACGCTATTCAGCAGAAGATGTAGGCTTTCCCCAAATTAACTCTTCAAAAGAGGGGGAAAAAATTTCCATTCGTACCATCAGCAGTTCTTTTGCTTCATATACTTTTAATTAACAAACTTGGGAAATTATCTCATTGTCAGCTTTCATAATGTCGCTGTTTGAAAAGAAGAAAACATATTAATCCAAATCCACTTTCTCTTTTCTTTGTAGGGATCTTTCCGAGACAAAAATTACGTATTTGCCCACCCAAGGACTCAGCGGACTGGAATCATTACGACTGCAAAAAGTATGGACGTTGAGTGTCATCCCATCCATCTACCATTTTCAGGTACTGAACCAAATTGAGTTTCTCCAAAAGAGTAAAAACGGTATCTTTCCAAGTGTTTTCTCTTCCAATCAATTCCCCATACCTCAAGTGTAACAACTTGGGCAAGTAATTTTATCTGGGAACAGACTCCACACACAAGAGAGCAAACGTGGAAGAAGCCCTTATCATGTATCAAATCAAATAAGTTTGCCTGTCACTCCTCTGAATCATTTATTGGTCTCTTCGAAACAAAGTTCATCAATAACAAAGTGTCATAATTGGGTTACTCTTATTTGTACATTTGGCAGGAACTCCGCGAAGCCCACCTCACGTTTGAGTATCACTGTTGCGCTTTCGAATATCCGGAAACTCATGATCCACAAGCTTTTCAAAAATACCAAGTAAGTAAAACTTTCATGATGATTACCTGCAGTTTTTTTCATAGAAAAATGCAACCTCTCAGAAATGCTCGCTTGATAAAGTAAAACACGTTATTTTGTATCTGGCACAAAAAACACATTGGTTTTTTCCTAACAGGAAATTTGCTTTCTGTTCTTGTAAAGCTACACGTGTGCAATGTGTAATGATACTTGATTGCTTGTCAAATCGGCCGTTTGGGAGAAGTAAATTTCCTCTGAACAAATATTTCTTGATTTCCTTTACAGGACTATGTGCGCAACGTTGTGAATGAACTTTGTGCGAAAGCTTCGGCAAATAATGGTTCATCCAGCACAACATAAAACACGGTTGTTTTCTTCGACACAAAAACACGTTGGTTTTTTCCTCACAGGAAATTTGCTTTTTCCTCAAGTAAAAGCTACCTGTGCAATCTGTAATTAATGATACTTGATAGCTTGTCAAATCGAGCGTTTGGGAGAAGCAAATTCCCCCTGATCAAATAATTCTTGATTTCCTTTACATGACGACTTTCCTGTGCGCAACGTTTTGAATGGACTTTGTGCGAAAGCTTCGGCAAATAATGGTTCGTCCAGCACAACACAACTGCCAGACAAGGCTCAAGACTGGGACAGTTCTGGTGGTCATAACAACGAAAATGAAGCGAATGGTTCGTTGAGCGCACATAGACGCAAGCGACATTTGAGGCTTCTCCAACAGAATAATGCTCTCAGAGTGGATAAAAGTAAGCGTTTATCTCTACAGCACACTGGAATGACACAAAGATCATCAACAAGAGATTATTCTGGAATCCACCAGAGAAATATTCAAGATAGAAATAGAAAGCGTGATAATACTCAATACAACCTGATTAGCATTGGGTTGTCTTCCAGTTCAAGTTCCAGGAATGGACCAGCACAACACAACTGCCAGACAAGGCTCTAGACTGGTATAGTTCTGGTGGCCATAACAACGAAAATGAAGCGAATGGTTCGTTGAGCGCACATAGACCCAAGCGACATTTGAGGCTTCTCCAACAGAATAATGCTCTCAGAGTGGATAAAAGTGAGGGTTTATCTTTACAACAAACTGGAATGACACCGAGATCATCAACAAGAGATTATTCTGGAATCCATCAGAGAAAGATTCAAGATAGAAATAGAAAGCGTGATAATACTCAATACAACCTGATTAGCATTGGGTTGTCTTCCAGTTCAAGTTCCAGGAATGGTGTTACTAATCCGGCGATCGCACACCGATTGGAAAAGCGTTCAATAAGCGGAACTCATCCGAGGCATGTACAACAACGGAGTAGTGAACCTAGTCACGGTAGTGCTTATGACGACGGAGAAAGTATCTCCAACAATGACGGATTTCACCATCCGCATGTTCACCATCATGTAAATGTGAAACGGGGTGGAGAAGGCGGTGACAATAATCCAATTCCGATTTACAATGATGACACTGTCTTTTATTTTGGCGGAATGAAGCCGAAAGACGCATTTGATCCGTTTGTATTCGACCCTGATCAGTCCTATGCGCCCTTAGAGCCCAAAGTGGCCCATTTGTAAGTTTGGGTACGGCAACTTGTAACAGAAACAATAAATGTCGGAAATTATATTTCCCTTGGATTCTCATCTTCACGAAAAACTATTAATTTGATTGATTATGCTTTCTCTTGGTAATAATCCTCAACTCAAAATGTATTGCACGTTGTCTACTGTTTCAGATGACCTCGAACGTGAAAATGATATTCGTGGGAAAGACTCGTGGGGAACATTTGGTCACGGCAGTAAAGCTGAATTTGACGATGAAAATGGAATATTTCATCCGAGTGTGACACCTTCCCCTACAGTGATTACACTTTGAGGTAATGTGACTGCAAGGAAGCCTAATAAAATTCGATGCGATCCTTTGCAAATTTTCTTGGTACGTCCAATTTTATTTAAAAATCAACAAAACATACTAGTGTGAAATGTGGGCCAAATAGAATTAAGTAAAGATTTGTTTGCACTAGTGATGATCATGCAATCCCCTTTACATTCCCGGTATTTGCGGTTTGTTAAATTGAGTACGGAGGGATTCGCGGAAAAGTCACCAGGAAACTATTTAACGTATAAATTACAAATTGTAATTGTAAACGGGAAAACGGTTATTCAATACGCAAGGAACATGGAAATTTACATAGTATACATACATACTTGTCATACCTTCAAAGACCTTTGTTCCTAAACGAGCATGCTACCTAAATTCGTTTTTCTTACGAGTAAACAAACTGCAGAATACTAAGGACCCCACAAGAAGGCAATAATGTTACGTCTTTCAAGAAAAAAAATAGTAAGCAATTTGTAATACAATGAAATGAAAAGTTATATCACAGAGTGAAACCAAATTGTAATATATAAAATATATACATACAACAAACGATCTCTCCATCTACCAAGGGATGCAAAAAAAAGTTTTGTCTCATCCGCGAAAAGAATGTGATTCGTTACCAAGGCACTGTTTGGTTGGTTCAATGACAATGATTGCCTGTGACAGTTTAAATCTACCGAAAAACTTTCCTTTGATAGAAAAAGTGTGAAAGGCGATATTTCTCCTTCATTTTTCTAATCAAACAGGACTTTCTTTAAAACTTTCACTTTCTTTTTTATCTGTGGTGAGCTCATACAATACCTGCCTTATGAAATTTTTACCCAACCAAGGCGCAGTCCCACTGACAGGCAACAGAGCAACATTTTTTGGCATATGCTGACGTTGAATAATCTTGTTCAACAGGGTGGTTGTTGCTCTTTCTCTTCTGAGAAATAACACCTTCCTCGTCCTTTTACTAGCATCGGGCAACATAACAGAACAGCGTTTTCTCATGGCAAATCTTTCCTGGGCTGATTTGTGTATGGGAATTTACCTGATGATGGTGTAGCAACTAAAGATTTGGTTTCGCTTGTGTCAGACTTCCACTACGCGATCGACTGGCAACTCGGCTGGGCCTGTAAGATCGCAGGTTTTCTCACTGTTCGCCTCGGAACTTAAGGTTTTCACCTTGGCCATCATTACCGGTTAAAAATGGTATGCCCTCACAAGGTGCACCGATCTCTTTTTCCACTTTTGAAATATTTTTTAAGCGCCACATGTGAATTTGGGAAACTAACTCGTAACAATCTCGTTTCTTTCCAGAGAAATTCACGTAACAAAACGGTTAACTCTCTTGGGAGCCGGTCAACTTATAGCGTTTGGATGGTCCTTGACTCCTGGCAATTTTGCTCGCGTTTTCTCTTATTACAAAACCAGGTAAATTTTTCTAATTTTTCCAATCTTGCTTGTTCTTTTGAAGTTAATACCTCATCCCCAGATGTCATCGGGAAAGGTTTCTTCTGTTTAAACTCTTCAAAAAGCAATTTTACTTTTCAACTTTTCAAGATACTTTTCTTAGTTCAATTTCTTGAAAATACGATTTACCCCGGTCTCAGGAGACCTGAATTTAATTTGTAATCCAGTAATGACAAAGTTTCTTCCCCTCAGTAGCTTTCTTTTTATTTCAATTTTCTGCGGTGAAAGTCAGGCATTCACAGTACATCACAGACATTTTTGCTATTACATGCAACAAAGCGCTTTATTAGAACTTCCGCTTCTGTTACAAAAATATTTGTAATTTTCATAGCACTGCGTGCATGCATATGCATAGTGCATGCATAGGACTATAGTCCACTACTATCCTGGCCTGATTTCTATACAATTCCACAGGATGTGATTAGGTCATCAAAATGAAATGAAAAGTTTGAAATGTTTTGCATACGTCTGGTGTAATCTGGTCTCTGAATAGGTAATATTATATGGCTACATAATATGTAATAGTACTTTACTAACTTTTATCCTAGTACATATATGTTCGCCAATAGAAACAAGGTCTGGAGGAGCGATTGCATACATAAATTTCTTCCTACTTTTAAATGGAGTTGCTTTACTCTTGATGTCTTGCACCTACTTGCAAATGTACCGAGCTGTTGCAGGCCATGGTGGCAGTGGTGGATCGGCCCTGGAGCCTCTTTCTTTGGCAGACACGGCCATCGCCAAGAAAATAGAACTGCTTAATTTTATCTTCACAGACTTTGTCCGACAGACAGACAGAGTTTTTAGGCGTCCGGATTGTCCATTTCATATGGTTATTTGACTATGAATGGATTGTTTTAACTGTATGGTGTTAGGGCCTGAAGAGCAGATTTTTTCTGATTGCCTGTAAACTTCCGATCTTGAAATAAAAGCCATATTATACAATACAATACAATTGTGTGTT
>JAAXOA010001514.1:0-15722 GCA_036561885.1 Salina celebensis
TTTACATCTAATGATTTTACCTCATTCTCGTCCGTTATGCTATCCTATCAATAACAGAAACAAAGTAATGTCCTTGTTTATGCTCCTGTCAAGGAGCGAATGCGCCAAAGAAAAAAGGCGCAATCGAATCTAAGCCATGGGTTGGTTGGCTGTTCTATGATAACAAACTCGAACCTTGTTCTCCTCCTGCTGACAATGCTATGCTTGATCAAGTTTGGTGAACTCGAACCGCATAAAACGTGTATATCCTAAACGTGTGTACATGTGTTTGGTGGGTATTCCTTCAAAACAGTTAATACCTATCAGCATCATGCGTTTTACTCGTTACAAATTTTTTAGAGAAGGGATGAAGGATGAATATTATAATAAAAAAAATCTAAATACACAGATTACGGTGTGGCCGTTCGGGCTGAGGACGAGGGATGCTCATTTTGCTTCCTGTTGTTCAATCAACAAGTTATAAGGGGTTGGCTGTAGGGATTCAAAAATTTTGTGATACAGTTTACTTTATCAATCATGATTTAAATCAATTAGATTCATTGAAGCGGAATTGTGAGTGCTTTTAACGACCGTGAGTGATATAAATTTGGATAGAAAAGGAAAGATGAGTAACTTGACGAAACCTCAGCCGATGGGCGGAAAATATCGATCCAGTAAGGTGCTAAATACGAAAACTGGAAAGTNATAGAAAAGGAAAGATGAGTAACTTGACGAAACCTCAGCCGATGGGCGGAAAATATCGATCCAGTAAGGTGCTAAATACGAAAACTGGAAAGTCTGGAAGGATTAAAGAGGAAGTCTTGGAAAGTGATTCGGATATTGATGAAATGAATTCGTCAGAGTCGTCAGATAGTATGTCACCAGTTTTGCCTAGTAAGAGGAGAAAAATTAAAAATGTACAGAGTGCACCAAGTGTTTCCTCTGTTCACAGTAAGGAAACTGAACGTGTGACTCCCGACAGGATTTCATCAAATGACAAGTGAGTAATATTTACTTAAACAAGTCAATAAGACTGCTCAAGTGTTGATGTTGATTGTCAAATGTTGCATATGAGATAATTGTAATTTTCTTTTCCTCTTTTCAGTTCGGAACTGGACAGCAATAGTGATTCTTCTGGATCTGAATCTGATGACGATAACAAAGGGGAGACAGTGGATGGCCAATGGGAGATTGAGAAGATTTTAAACTACGTCAAGGATGATTACGGAGAGATGTACTATGTCAAGTGGAAGGACTGGGACGAGTGTTTCAACACATGGGAACCACCTGGAAGTAAGTTCGGCATCAATCACAGTTCATATCACTAATTGAAAAACTTGCGCGGATATGCATATTAACGGTTTTTATAGTGTTCTAAGTTTTGATTTCTTTTTTCTTGCAATCTTAGATCTTTTGAACTGTGATGATGAAATGTACAGATTCTACTTGGAGCAAAAGAAGAAATATAATGACGCTTTGGATGCCAGTGAATATGTTGACCTGCCAAATGGCAAACGCCGCCGAAAAGGTCCTGCACTTCCTGGCGTTCCACCAGATCCTCGTCCGTTTGAAGTAAGGGTACAGGAATTTTTTGATGCCAATAAATGCGATTGGGACAATGAGGAAATTTCGGTAAGTGTATATGGACACTTCTCATTTTTATTTAAGTGATAAAGGAGACTGGTGATCAAGTATTGATAGTCGTATTATGTTCGTTAATATTGCAGAAAGTTTGTATTCAATGGAAAACGAAGCAAAAAGATTGCAAGAACAGGTGGTCCACGTCTAAAGTCAACAAGTATTTGCAAGACGGAAATGGATGGCCGTTTATCGAGCGAAGATAATAAAGCTCTTGTTAAAGAATTGATCTTGATTGAAGTTGAGAAGAGGAATGTCGTGTTGCAGCAAGAAATCAAGGTGAGGAAATGTTAACCCATTGGTAGATGATCGTTCCAGAGTGCAAATTGATTTTAGCAATTTCAAAGGAAATATTGTGATTTTCCAGGAGTGGGAGAAGCACATTAATGCAATCACAGGCGGCCGACCTTATATAACCATTGAGAATGACGTGGACATGTTTGGGCCCCCAATCGGATTCGAGTTCGTCAACGAGTACGTTCCTGGTGACGGAGTTGTCATAACCTAAGGACCCTCCAGTTGGTTGCGCCTGCAGCAAAGAATCTAACTGTTATGATAATCGAAACAAATGTTGTGCGATGCAGTTTGGTTACAAATTTGCATACACCAAGTACAGAAAGTAAGTGTCGTGCTTAGGTTCAATTAATATTTTAATTAAATAGGTAGTTAAAATTCTCATTTATGTCCATAATATTAATAGGGTCAATGTCCAACAAGGAAGCCCTATTTACGAATGCAACTCCAAATGCAAGTGTGGACCCGATTGTGCGAACAGAGTCGTTCAAGACGGCAAGAGTGACCACAAGCTTTCGATTTTTAGAACGAGTAACAACTGTGGATGGGGAGTGAAAACTCTTAAGGTAAGAATTACTGGACAACCATCAATCTCAATTTCATTGAACTAGACCAAATTCGCGAAGCTAATATTTGGTCAATGGAAATTTCTGTTTAGGCAATCAAGAAAGGTAGCTTCGTCGCATTGTACGTGGGAGAGGTCATCAAATCTGAGGAAGCTGACGCTAGAGGAAAAGTTTACGATGACATTGGCTGTACGTACCTGTTTGATTTGGATTTCAACGATCCCGACAACTACCCATATTCCGTCGACGCTTCGAAGTATGGTAACGTAACTCATTTTATAAACCATTCGTGTTCACCTAACCTGGCTGTTTACGCCGTTTGGACGGATTGTTTGGACCCTAACTTGCCAAAGTTGGCAATGTTTGCACTCAGGGATATTCCGAAGGTAAAACATACGCTTAAGAACAAAGTTTACCTGAAAATGACTTATTGCAAGGGATTAATCAATATCTTTAAAATTTTAGAACGAGGAGCTCACATTTGATTACAATGTTCAGTTAAACTCGGATTCAAGATCTAAAACTACTGTAGACGAGGAAGAGCGTCCAGCCAAACAAAAGGGCGCTTTGCCGTTGCGGTACATCCAAGTGTCGCAAATATATTTTCTTCTGATTTGCACGTTTCCGTTTGATTATTTATTATGTAACTGATTATGATAAGATGCTTATCAGAATCATTTTCAATAATTTCTTTTAATTTAAATCAAAATCATATAACTTATTTTTGCAGAGAAAGCAATGTTTACAAGCACTAGTTTAATATCTTCTCTAGAATAGACTATCGGTCTTTAGTGATGTAGTTTGTTTTGTTGGTTATTGTGTATTGACAATTTGAGTATTGTATTAATAGCGTTTAAATATTTTGTATATTCTCTATTCGGATTACCCCTTGTTTGCAGTGAGACTTGATTCAATATTCAGTTTTTTATGTGTAGGTTACATGGTTATTGTGTATTGACAATTTGAGTATTGTATTAATAGCGTTTAATTGTTTTGTATATTCTCTATTCGGATTACCCCTTGTTTGCAGTGAGACTTGATTCAATATTCAGTTTTTTATGTGTAGGTTACTACAAAATGTTATTGTAATTCTTGCATGAATTTTGTTTAGATCTTCCTTATGCATCTCAGGTAAATAAACCACAAGTGTCTTGCTAATGCACTCGTCTTGGTGAAGCTTAAAATATCGAAGAGCAAATAACTCTTCAACTCTTGCGTCTGTGAAAAAGGGATTAAGAACTGCTCAAGAACAATGAAATAAAAATAGTTCAGTACTAATCAACCCTGTTTATTTTATCTTTTTCCTACGATATACGAACATTTCGTAGTACGTAGTTAAGCCTTTTGTTAAATTATCCTGTTATGCTCCATTCCAACCCACCAAAACCAATCGAGCTTTTAACCCTTGCAACTACAACCAATCTCACGTCTATGAAAAACGAATCCATGTTAAAATAATGAAGTGTAAAGATCGTCAAACTATTTTGTATTGCTTTTATTTTCATTTCGAAGTAAAAACTGAAAAATGATTAATTTTTATCATATTCGGTGCTAGAATCCTTATTGATCACAAAATACTTATGGCGGTAAGTAGATATCTTAGTAGGGAGGGACGTGTTCCATTTCAGTATTTTGAAGTACAGATTCTCCATAACTGCATATTATCCAAAGAATTGCACCTCACAGTCCCAACATTGGCTCCAATACTCTGAGACTGTGCACGTAAACAGTTCCCTGTGGAAATCTGCCGAATTGAATAGAGATTAGGTCGAACCCTCACCATGTTCCATCCTTGCTCAGGACTTTTCGGTCTGCACGGAACAGCACTGAGCTGTTGGCCAAATGTTGGGGCAACACAAGAATCTCCAAAATTTGGTCCTATCGTTGGCTTCAGAATAGTTCCGCCATTCCCATTCCGGAAGAAAAACAACTGGTCAGAGGTGGGAGATCTCCTAATAAATTTCATTACAACGAAAGGATGATAAAATTGGAAAATACATTACGATTTTTTTTTCTTGTTTATCAGTCCTATTGTCGTACATTTCTGAACAAAGTCAGGAGCAAAAATATATTCTATGAAAGGACATTAAAAACTTTTCCATTTTGGTGGAAAAGTTTGTGACACAAAGCTATGAAATTTTGACGGAAATATATGATTTAATTATAAAGACGGTACTAGTAATAAATCAACTTACTGCCAAGTACATTGCTGTAGGGTGATAGGATTGTTACTCGGAGCATATTTCTTGAGACTTAGGCATTTGCTTGAGCCATAGTTTTCGATAAAATTCTCTCCTCGCAAAGTCGGAGCGTCTTGCGGTCCATTGAAATTGCAAGTTGTAGGGTTTGTGAAGATCGGTGAAGGCATTTGCTTGAGCCATAGTTTTCGATAAAATTCTCTCCTCGCAAAGTCGGAGCGTCTTGCGGTCCATTGAAATTGCAAGTTGTAGGGTTTGTGAAGATCGGAGGAAAGGCAAAGGGCCAGGTCCGTTGACCAAAGGCAAGTTGTACCAAGCCGAGAAATATTACTGCAGATTTCATAGTTTCAGCCTGGTTGGAACAGAGACTTTTGCTGAGAGACGATAACAAATTATAATGGTCGAACTTTCCCTCTTAGCAGAGGTCTGTTATAATGCTTGTTGTGGCTTTTGGTGCGTGTAGTGTAGACCAAGTAAGGTAGAGAGCAATCGCTTCCAGTTCAGTCTGAATGGATTCTGCAAGTGTCTCTTCACGGAACATTGACAATATCTTAAATATCCGTCCATTTGCTGCCACGGTAAATCACAAATTTTAATACAATACCGAAAATAGAATTTTATCTATTGGTCGGGGATATTTTATTGACGCAATGACAGTCCTCCAAGCGTCATTTATTTTTGTTCAATGCTAAAGCAAATAGGGAGTTCACCAGAAATATCATTTCGTTTTAGTGGAAAGGACATAGTCAATAGTTTGTTTTCGGCCAGGTACAAAGCATCTCTGGAATTTGAAAGAGGTTTCGGTGTGCAAATACTTTGAAGATTCTACATAGTTTAGCAAATAGTGGTAGATCAGGCTGAAAGTAAAACATGAACAATAGTCCAGCTCAGGTAAGTTTTAGGCTTATGCTCAAATTTTAACATACATATAATGAGGGTGTGCAAATATTTGATGTGCTAACAATACGTTTGCCTTGCCCAGTTTCTTTTAAACTGTTTTTATGTTCTTTCAAAGAACTAAACCGACTTGTAAACGAAAATACCTAAGAGTAACCTGGCTCTGACGTAAGCCGGTAAAGTTCTCACAGGTAAGTACATATACGGTAGCTTATAATATAATGCGTGTTCTTGCCAAAATATGCACATAATATTTTTGCTAAATATCACTTTAGGAAGATGTGGACGGAAAGTTTTTTGTTTGTTTACATGTGACATGGAACAGTAATTGTCATTGTTCGGTCCATACCAGAGGATTTGCTAATTACATGACGCATTGCAGATTATTCATGAAATATAAGATTTTTAGTAGCTCATCGTTAAATGTAAATGTCAGGTTTACAAGCTGGATTCTTATAAGGAAATCCCTTTTTTCATTACTTTTTGCACTTACCTAATGAATATTGGCATACAGAATGAATATGAATGATATCATCCAAAACTATTTTCATAAGAATTTCCAGGATTGACAGTTGACAGTAACGAAATCAAGTTTCATTCACCAGTGGGCCTTTAGAATGCTGTGGAAAATACAAAAGATATGCGGAGATTTTTGCAAGATGACTCATTATTTTTATGAAAATGTAGTTTCCCTTTGTAGAACACAGGGGCTCATCAAGATCCCTAGATAATTAAAATTATAACTATAAAAAGCTTACTGTAATGCCTCTAAAGGGATACTATGTGGATTTTAGCATTACGTTTGTCAATACTAGAACATAAAAACTTTAGTGTATAAGAGCATATTATCTCACTCAGTATGGCGTATCAAACAAGCTTCCAGATATATTATTATTCCAGCTACATTATGGCATATGGGCTTCTTGCTAAAATCCTGGAATACACAAAAGAAGGAAAGAAATATAAAATGCTCATATCAGTTAAAATATCAGTGGAGCAATTTTTCACACTTCAGTCCACCAGATGCATCAACTGACTGTAGAATAGAGAAACTTTCCTTATTGGTAACAACAGTTGAGTAGAAAGAGAAAATCGATATTTAAAAATATCATCACCACTTCGCCCCTTTGCAATTGATGAAATGGAAATGAGATGATCCCTAGCACTCAATCTCCCTCTTCTCATTTTCATCTCCGTTGGAAACATCAACATTAAACACACGATGACGTAGAAAAGAAATGAGTAATGCATAATGAAGTAGTTTCATGCTCCATGGTGGCTCTCCTCCTGATGTAAGTTTTTATGATGCAAAAACACGGAAAGAATATTACAGTAGAACAACACTTAGATACTATCATTACTTGACGATCGTAAATAAGAATCATTGTGTACGCATAAAATGCTGTAGCGGATTGGATAAGATGATGAAACTTCACTTGGGCATGCATTGTGTACACCAGAGATATGATCAAGAAATGATGGAGGAATGAGCTACAGCAAGATCATGCTGACAATCCACTCATAATTATTACGACTTGAACAGATCGGATGGGTGATACCAAGCGAAAAAGGAAGGGAACTTACTTGGTATGATATGCATTGTGTGTATTTCTTTGAAATAGCATCAAAATCGGTTTTAGATTCACATTCGCATGGAAACAGGAATGAAATAGATTGATGAAAGAGGGGAGATGTAGAACCGAGGACATCTCTGGTATGGAACGGATGAAATATCCAAAAACCGGCCGTCACAGACAAGTCACAGAATGTGGGACATTCAGTGGTGCTGGAGATACCGATACCGCTTTACATGTCGCATAGAAAATGTCTAAACATTTTACATTCAACAATACTTGTATACACACTGCGTTGCTGTATACAAGTAGTTCTTGACAGGTAGTGATTTATTGAAGTTAGTAAGATGAATTTCTAAATTGTACAATATTTCCTTACGATTTTTACTACTCAAAGAACAGGAAATGTTTAACAGCTATGGACAAATACGTCTATTAGAATACATGATTCAATAGTAAATTTTCAAATCCGTAGCTCACAAATTACAACTTAGACACGCATGCTTATTGCCCATATACTCCATACATTACATTTTCCATCTTTAATGTATGTTGAAAACAGCAAAATTATGTCTAATTTCGTGTCAGGAAATAAATACCATCTTTCTTCAGCAAGAACCAAAAGTGAATGGCTCTTCGGGAGAAGAAAATACAGCCTAAGATAAGACTAGCGAGAAATGTGGGTGTAAATTTAATACCCCGTAAACTTCCATCATTACAAGTGTCATCCACATAATACCCATAAACGCTGAAACACTCTTAACTTCAGAAGACTAGATGGGCTACTTTCTAAATACAAAACATGCGAAGATAGGGGAAAGTATAAGATAAAGGAAGGGGAAAACAAAGCTGTGTGTTATGATTACGCAATTATAACTTTACTGCAATGCGTTTTGTTTGTTGAACAAATGTACAAACATTCTTTTCCAAGAAGACTATGCGATTTCCTGTTTGTTCGTCACCTCTTTTCCATTTTTATGCAATCTGCTAACAAGAATGTTAATTTTACAGTCTAGAAAATAAGAAAGCTGAAAGTGTTGTCAGAGGGAGAAAGAGATATGGTAGATTTCCCAAGGAGTTGCTAACTACGGACGCATTTCTAACTCAGGACTTTCCCTCTCTGGGATGAACAAAAACTTCCATAATGACTTTGCCTTCCATGTAATTTCGTTCCTCCCATTCTAGCATATTCTCACCATCAGATTTAGCCTCACATTTTCGTCTTGCAGTGATCTTAGACGAACCGGAGGCAGCTTTTATCGGTACCGTTGTGGAAAGTTTTACTTCCAGAGTGAAGCAGTTAATGTTTCGGCTTCTGTGAATTATCACACATTCATTTTCTGCTCTACGATTTTTTTACTCCCAAAATGTTAAATGTTCAGACTTCCTATTTGCTTACACATGGGGATTTTGAATTCAAGTTGGGTTACCTACTTTCTTCTGGCTACTAACTGTAAAGATATATGTTATTTACCCGAGGTTCTAGACTGCTTTCCCATATTAAACCTGTCAGTGCGAGTCTGATATATTCAGTTCAGAGACTCCAATTCCAATGGTTCCACTTAATCTTAAGATATGCTGCCCTAATTTATCACGGAGCAACGAACGAAATCTTCTTTTTTTTTTGCATTTTATCCTATACTGCGTGCGTACAATTCATAGAGAAACTTAATTCTTTCTATTATAGAGTCTAGGAGCATGATAAATTGAAATTATAATGATTTTGGATTATTCCGTTCTGTCTGGAAATCATTATCACATCCGAATGCGTACCTTATCGTTCTCTCAGTTAAGTTCCGATAATCGCTTCAGCAGTTCATTAATTCACAATTATTCCCACGCTATACAAAGGCTTACAATGCTCGATTTAAAAAAAAAAAAACTTTACCTTTCACTGTATATAGAAAACAGAAACTTTTGCTGGAACCCATTTGCTATCAAAATGAAATCTTCTCGTAATTAATTTGATCATTATAAAAACTAATATGTTTGTGCTTTTCCAATTTACATTAACATAAGCTGTGCAGCTGCTCAAACAAAGACCACTTTATACAATGTGGAACACAGAGTGCTTCGACTTGAAATTAAAACCTGGCCTGAGGTTCAGATGGATTTAAAATGTTATTACTCATTTCCATTATAGCAAAATCCTTTTTAGTATATATGGGCTGGAAGAGTCTGAATGATAATGCAGGACTAAAGCTTACAATCTCATTTTGAAATTTTCCACAGAATTTAATTCCAGCATAGGAAACATGGTTCAATTCTCGGGCAGAGTAAAATTACATAGAAAATATCCAACAAAATGATCATTATCGTGATGCGGGGCAAAATTCTATTTCGGGTCGATTCTACTCGGTTTGTAGCTGGAGAAAAAAATCAGTTTTATTTTGCCAGCATTATGCAGTCATCATTCAACCAGGATTCAACAATCTTCACTCCATTCATGCTGGAACTCTTTTTATATGTTTACCAGTCCGTTTTAACCGCGTTTCTTCTTGAATATCAAAACGAGCCATGATGATCAGATCCCAAATTCAATCTGCTTTCTCCAGATTCTCCAACTTTTCTTAAACAGAACAACCGCAAGCTGAAACTTCTCAAATACAATTAGACTTGTGTGCCTTGTACTACATGACGTATAATGGGGTAGTGGAAGACTTCTTGATTGAAACTGACACATAAGTACACATTTCGACAAGTCAAGACTCTTACGAAGTAGATCGCTCGGATCCATGTAGGAATCAACAGTGAGTAATGGAATGAAATCTTCTTTACTCATCTGTTGTCTGTCGTTTCCAGTCCCCTAAATTCTTTCACTGTATCACATATGCCTGCAAATTGATTCTTAACTACATTCAGCTCATTGCGTATTTCTATTCACTTTACGTCTCAATGAGGGTGAAATAGGGGAAGTTTCTGTTTGCTCACACTGAAAAATATTCTTTTATACATGATGCATGAGCGATGTTCTTTCTAATACCACACATTCATACGCATAATATGTAATATGCGTATAGTAATAGTAACTGAAATAGTAAAGTGTGTATTGCCAAATGTCATTTGTGAACGCCAAGTCAACTTTTGTCAATTCGCTTCCTCTATAGCGACATATGGAGTAATTATTTTGTCTTCTTTCCATCCTATTTACACCTTCATTTGCGTGGGGAACGACACAATGAACGAACGGTAATATCTGTATGTATTTCTTTTTTTTTAAACTTCTCTATATTTTTGAACCGGTAATAACGTCAAGAACACTCGATTAAGCTGATGGGAACGCTAACATAAAAACGATCGAGACATTCTATTAGGGAAGCAAAAAAGGCTTACTTGTTACTTATCTTTCCATTTTTATGCTCTGCCCATAAAATATTACTACTGTGTGAAATATAAGGCAAAATGGTTGGGAGACATCTGAAAGTTCTTTAACACAGTCGTCTTTCACTTTTTCACGGAGTGTTGCCTTCAAAATGGGAGTTTCTTTAGGCAGTGATAATGGATCTTTTAGCATCTTACATATTGAAATCCATTTAAAGTAGCGAAGGATTTATACTCAAATTTTGTCGTCTTTTTGCTTACATTTCCTTCTGTTAACGAGTTGTAGTAAATGGAGAGATTCAAGTGAAAATTTTCCTCCTCTAGCTGTCTAGCTAGCTACCTACCTCATTTGAAATAGAAAGTTCATCGTTACTTTCATGATTTTATTACGTGACGTATTCAGTCTAAGAGCCGTGGTTGTATGATTTCGTCTCTGTTTTCTTAAAATGTATGAATACATGGATGTATATATTATATACAGTACATGTATAGCTGGGACCTTCATAATTACCCATTAGATTTTTTCACTTTCTCTCTCTCTCTTAACCTGGATATTTTTTCATTTGCTCGTAAAGAATTTATTAGATGCATACAAGAAAAGCGTTATATAATATTTCTCATATTTTAAATATCCGTGAAGGACCACATCGGACCCTGTTGTTAGAATCTGTAGCTCTTGGCGAAGAATTCAAAAAGGAAATGAAAAGTCTCAATAAACATCTATCATGTATCTTATCCATGGTGCATTTTCTTTGCTATTATAGAGACTTGCATTACAACCTTTGTTTGTTTTTTAATGTGATGATAAGAAGATGAACTGCCAACTTCTCCCCTATACTCAACCATTTCAACAGATGCGCGTGTGACCAACATACATGTCTGTTTTTACCTAGGTATAAGCATGTGGCGTGTCAATAAATAATCACTGTTGATGTTCGGGTTGTGGAAAATTCATATGAAGCCATTATGGTAATTCTATTCTAATTTATTTCTTATTTGCCAACTCATGTGGACAGACAACGAAGGAGAAAGTTGTTCACTTGGAGTCAGAACCCAAGCAGCCACTTCAGAAACCCACACCAAGATCGAAAATGTCATATACATGCATACATTTGGAACCAACCACAAAAACCAACGCATGTAAACACAGTCCGTCTTGACGCAAAAGATTCAAGATAGCTCAAGCTTCCATACATTTTTGTGCCAAGTTCCAGTTAAGACGTAATACACCAGGTACTTTCCCCGAAATTTACAACTTTTGTGGTAAGACAGCTACCAAAACCTGCACAACAGTGATACAGATAAAGCCAACAATGCAAAAAGAATAGGCACAAGCTGCTAGGAACAATATCCCACAACAAAAAATATGAAGATAAAAACAGTTTTTACAAAGTTAAAAGCTGTGCGGGGGGAGAAAGCATTGTTTCACCAGAGACAGTTTCAAGTACTCCTGCAAAATGTAACAAGCGTTGTTTAGAGGATGCCTCACTTTTTTTCTCTGGCTCTCTTAGTCATAAAATAGTTTTCTCAACTTACTAACAAAATCAACTAACAACAACCTACCACCACGGCACTCTCTGTCTCTTGTGTTTTGTTGTTGTGCAAAGGAAAACAGAAGATGAGAGGGAAACAAGAAAAAGTTATTATTTTTTACTTTGTTTGTTGTGTCTTGTCTTTTCAAGTGATACATTCAGAAAACCTAGCATAACATTATCTCCAAATTCCTCTCTGTTTCCCAAGTGGAAACTCTCATCGTCGCACACCCAGCTTGAAACACTTGTTAAAGTTTTCAATGAACCGTACACCTATGCCATCCTGGGACGTTGTTTGGTGCAAAATGAATTTCAGCTATGTAACTGCATGCATGCACAAACAACACTATAATATTTCATTGATAGTTTACAACAGAGTTTCTACTGTGCTGAAAAGGAAGACGTACATAATAGTCATATATTTCACATGGAGCTTCACAACTAAAAGTAAAAAAAAGACAAACTTGGCAATGCCACTTTTCTCGTATAAATTCACCATTTTAAGTAAAACCGGAGAAAATCTAAAAGCACTTGGAGAAGTGTAGACATTTCCCATAAAACGCGGAAAGAAAGAGTGAAGAAAAATGAACGGTTGCATGTGGTCCTGAGCGGAATGGCAATGACAACAACTAAAGGAAGATACATGATCCTACTTGAGAAAACGGAACGGAAGGAAAGGTCGCTTTGTGTCTGCAATAATCTAAAGAAAATGATCAAGCACTGTTCCCCCGAGAAATGGAAGAGTATTTGAGAAAGTGTTCAACAAAGGATATGAACACTGTTTCCTTCTCAGGTTTTTTTTTCTAAACCGTTACAATTTCACCAAATGAATGGGAAATCGCCTTGTCCAACCTATTCTTTTATTGGGGTCCGTAAATTTTACTCTTGAATCTGTTTTGAATGAATAACAGAAAATATACTTGATGGGTACAAGAATTACAAAAGTGGAAATCAATCTTAATCGTTTTAATATTTGGTTGCTGCTACTGAAAAACTTGGCATCAGTACTCTAGGGAAGATGATAACGATTTACAAATGAGGTTTTTGGGTCGATTCTCCTAAAGCATATAGAGACATAGATACTCCATGCTGTAAAAAGTTAGTTTCATCATCTAATTGCGCAAGCAAACTTACTCTCAATAAGTTTGCAACTATGCAAAGTAGTACATATAATATGAAATCATCCCATTTTGTAGCACATTTGTAGCATTACTTTAGGTGTAAGTAATGTCTTTTATGAAAGACCTCTTCATGAGTTTCCGAACACAATCGTAGCATGAAACGCATTTCAAAAATTGAAAATCATGGAAATAAGCTAATATTTGAGAATGGTGGAGGTGGAGGGGACTCCGGGTGTGACTTAGATTTTCCGTTTTCTCGTTCGTGTAGAGAGATAGCAATAGTCTTAATTTTATATTCTTACAGATATCCAGCATTCCAAACTCACAGTTTTACATTCAAATTGCATTGTGGCAATAACCGTTGGAAATTGGAATAAAAGGCGAAAAATTGTAAAAACAAAGTAGGCAAACTAACAATATTGCATTACCATCTTCTCTACTTTCCACTTACCGAGTAATATTCTTCAACTTTTCTCGTTTCTAATAATAATCCAATTTAGCTTGTTTGTACAAGGTAAGCATCCCCGTTTGCTCTCTGACTGTATGTTTTTTTTTTCAGAAATTAAATTTTATCACAGTTCGCAAACGTAATTTGCTTTTACTTGGACTACTATGAGTACTAAAGAATCATCCAACGAGATATTTATTCATGAAAGTCTGTCTGACTACAATATTTAATGTTTATATACTACTAAAAGGGAAAAAGTTTCGTACAAATTTCTCCTCTGTGAATAGATTCTTGCATAATGTTAACCCAACTGAAAAGCACACAATGTAAATAAAAGTACGCTTCAATGCCCAAAACTATCTAACTGCATATCAAGTTACTCATCCACATTCGATGTTACATGAAAAAAACGCTGCTGTCTCTACTACTTGGAAGTCTCTAAATATCCATGAAAAAAAATCTTATTTGAATCCCTGTTCCCTGCAAGTTTTGTAAGAAAAAGTGCCCAAATCTCCTCTCAATGCGTCATATTGTATCGTCAGTTTTTCCCCAAACCACGTCCAGCTCATTTTTACGACATTTAGAATGATGGCTAACATTCCACATAGGTACTTCACTCGGAGAAAGATGGTGTTTTGCTTTATGCCAGGATAAATTTAAAAGTCATTCTCTCAACAACAGCAATATGCAATCACCGCTTGCCATACAAGAAAAAAAAAAACATTATTTACCTATCCACGCGTCAATTCACTATTCCAGCAACAAATTCCCCCTAAGAAAACATGGTAGAACGATACAATTCTTCAAATGCGCAAGTATATAACTTTCTCTTTCTTTTCTACATGTATGCGTGTGGCGTGTGGTGTAATAGGTATATCATGCAGAATTACGTTGCTGTATGAATATATGCAAGCCCATTACACGGAGGCTTATTCCATGCTATACTTATGCACAAGCCAAAGCATCAATTTCATGTGATTCTATTGCTTCTAGAGAAAAAAGGGAGAAGAAAGCAGTGCAAGCTTCCGCACAGTTTTTACGAGCTGGTAGCAGAGAAAAAAGCTATGCATACCTACTCTTGAGTGAGGCAAACCGCTGTGAAACCTGAGAGCTTACATAGTCGAACATGGATTGGTGCCGAGTTGGAGTCAAACTATGTTCCATACCCGTTATGGAGAATTTCCACTTTCTTTTTTTCCCTTTCAGCTCAGCTGCAGGTTACTAAAGACATGTTAAAAGTGAAATAAGCCTAAAAACTAGGTAAGGATCCGTGTATCACTTTCAGTATTGAGTTTGTTGCTGCTCGGACGCGGAAAAGAGAGGAAGTTTGAGAGTTATTTTTTATTCTCTCATTTTTATTGTTGTCTGGAAGTGTAGCGATAAGCTTGTCGAGCATACACAGCCAAGTAATAATATTATTGAAGGATTAGCATACATTTTTTCCAAACACTGGAACAAGGATATTTGAATGGTGCAGTGTGTACATATCTTGTATCGGTACTAAAAAAGGAAAGTGTACATTTGGGAGACAAGCAATTACTCAATAAAAAATAGCTCCACAAAAAACTAAACATTATTTTTGTGTTGATATAATCAAAGGATCGTATTTGTTTATAACTACAATGTAGTGACAATGAGGATTGGCGTATGATTTGTTTTTTGCAAGGAGAAAGTGATCTATTACAAATGTATTATGTGCACGTGTCACTTTTCCGTAGAGTTTGTAGAAATTTTGAAGGGATTTAATAACTGCATTAGCGTATTCCATCATTACGTGCAAAAAAATCTGCAGTAATAAATTATGAATGTGGTGAGCACACACAACACACGAAACATAAGAATTTAAAGGTCGTGTAACGTTGGACATGGAGTCTCATACCTGTCAATCAGAAAGAACCAAAATGTGTCAATTAACTCAACAAAGTGAAAGCGGAAAAACTGGTATGATCATTAAAGACTGTGAAAGAATTAGGGAAAAGAGAAAGTCAAGTATGAAACTATCGAAATCCCTTGAATTAGGCCAGCTTCCGAACTCATCATGCAAAATACGCACAGGATTTCATCGAAAAAGATTAGGAGTGAGGGAGATGTACAGTTTTGTAGTTTTAATAATATTAGTATTAACGGACGGGTTGCTTGAGATAGCACACTGTG
>JAAXOA010001515.1:0-15715 GCA_036561885.1 Salina celebensis
TTTTTCTGTGACCTTTCCCAACACACTCCCGACAGTTTCCTTTTCTGAATCTCGTGTCTGTGAGTCAACATGGACTATCATGACATCATCAGGTTCCACCACCTTACCACCTTGTTCCTGCAATTCAAATATTATTCATTATTTATAAAACACCATGAAATCTAAAACCTTGTATCATTTTACATAGTTAACTAATCTTTCCTTTGAGACGTTCCCCGCATTCTGTTGGCTGGATGTCTCAGGCATTAACGATGATTCTCTTTCTGTTAGCTCCGACATGGCATTCCAATCAATCTTTGAGAACTTAACCTAGTCTTAAAAAAGCATTTCATGCAGAAGAACAGCTTTAATACAACCACAATGATACCTAACCTCTCAAAACATTTACCTTTGATCATACATCTTAATTCATTTTTTTTTTCAGTATTTCGAACTTGGACTATACATATCGACCAAGATTTCGAAACTTGCTATTTACTCTTTGGTGTATGCTTCATTCTAACAATCTTGAATCATCACAGGGTTCTTGTTACTTACTTGCAGCAAAAAACAAGCCACAGCCGAAAACTAGTTTGTTTTTGGTTGAACAAAGGGCAGCAGGAGCGTAGCAAAGTGTGGATTGGAGGTAACCTTTTAACACAGAGCCTTGAGGTCTCAATTCTGAAGGATCTATACACGACCACCACCAAGACAGAAGATTTTTCCTCAGAATACTAAGTTAGAGTATGCAGAAAAAGAATCCATAACAAAACTGCAACCGTCATTCATTCGATTCGAGTGTGGAGAGAATCCAAGTACTGTCACCCGATGTTATCCTTGCCAGTGTGAATGAGCATGTGGTGGTCTACCTTATTGTAAAAAAATTTCTATACACTCTTTGCCCCCGTCTTCCGTGTAGTTCTTTTCGTAACATGTAATATTACAAAAAACGAAACAAGCTGCTCTCGTTGGCTATACACACGACGTGTAGAATTACTCGGAGCTCTCTGAATATTACTCAAGTTTTTTAAGCAAAAATTTAGCTGAAATTAAAAGTTAAGAAATTGAATTATTTGGAGAGAAGGATTAGTGAAGATTTCCAGTTAAAAAGGAAGAAGAAAACAAGTAAAACTAACCACGATGGCCGACGAGGTTCCTGCTGATACGCAAGAGAATGTGACTCCTGCGGATGTACATGTAAGCCCTGATGATTGTAATTGGGAAATGGGTGGTGTGGGAGGTATTTAAATAATTGCAAGTACTCATAATTTTCTGGATTTTTAACATTTTTAAAGGAATTGGAGAAGCAAGAGGAAGCTAAGCTGTCTGCGAGGTATCCACAGACAGTAAGACCGATGGCAGGTCACTCAGCGTTTTTACAAAAGCGACTAGCTAAAGGACAGAAATATTTATGATTCGGGAGACTATCAAATGGCCAAACAGCAGAAGGGTGTACAGGTGAGGTTTTTAAATACATAGTAGTAATTTACGTATGGAATTTCCAAAGTTGGAGTAAGTTATTTTAAAATGTGTTTTTTTCTTCAGGGTAACAAGCCCAGAGTGATGCCCCCAATACTTTCATCAGTTCCATCAGAAATTCCCACTCCAGATGCCGTCCCAAGTCGTAAAACAAGTCTTGTCCAGCCATCGAAACTGGCGAAATAACTCATAAAGCTGCCATTTAATTTGTTCTTTCGCCCCCCATCTCATCTACATTTTTTTACGGAGGATATTCCCGTGTCAACCAAGCTAAACGATGACATCGCAGCAAACTTAATTCCGCTACAAGCACCTGCATTAAGGTGTATAACTTTATTTACTAATTTATCCAGTTAACCTGTCAGGATAATCCTCCTTGAGCTCTACTTTAATCAATTCGTCAAAATACTTGTGGGAAACATTTTGTACTATTATAGTACTCACTAAATCGTAGGTTAAGCTAGATGAAATTCACGAAATTGTTAATCGATAGCCAAACATTTTTTCTTTAATAGGATTGGAATACTGGAGTTTGGTCACTGGTCTTGTTTCTATTGAATTGAAATAGTATTTTTCACATCTATTAGCTAGCTGTGACCGGTGAACCAGTTTGTTTCATTATGGAATGTAAAGTAGTTGATGTTTACAACCTGGAAAGTGGCTGTACTGTTTTCGTCAGGCAGAGAGCTAACATAAATAGTTAGTGTTGCGTTTCAAATCTCCTATTACTAAACTTGTAAATAATGTTAGTTACTTTATCTGTCTACGTCATAATTTTACTGAGAGGATGATTTATGGAAGGTTATTTAGGCGATGATTAAGTGTGATTATGTACGTGATTACTAAAAATACAAATTACATTAAAAAAGATGAAAAATATCTTCCGTTTGAATAAACAGAAATCTCGTCGCATTTGTATATTCAACACTTATACTTATGAAGCTTTTTTTGGAATGTCATTTTTATTCCCATTCGGTGATGATGCCTCCACTCCACACGCATCAACAATCATCGATATCGATATAGACAGACGAATAATTGCAAATCGGCAGCGCGAGCGATTTCGTAGGCAGTTGCCAGCTTGGTTTGTTCAATTCAAGCCTTCGACTGCAAGAATTAATATATTCTTCATCTAATTCTAATTACAAACTGGTAATACGCGATATGCTGAATAAATTATATCTTTCGAGTTATAACGGTATAACAACTTGTTTTTATTATTCCCTTAAAGCAAACTCATAACGTGATACAGTGGACAAGAAACAAAGAAGACGTAGATATTTTTTACTCTTTCACAAATGTTCTATTCTCATAACAAATCCCTGTATAAAAATGGAATCATAAAATGCTGATATTCAAGACAAGTACAGAGTATAAGGTAGCTGGGATATGGATAGAACAACCGATCTTGCACAATTTGAAAAGAACTAAGTTTAGGAAACGCTATTACAACTCCGATTTTTTAGGTTTACCAGAGCGGTCAAAGCCACTGAGCTCGTCGGTTGCGTGCTTAGCAATATATTTAACGAAGTCATCAACTTCCCTACCACCGTCGTAGCGGATTGGTGAGTCCTTCTTGTCCTTCGGAAGCCAGAAGAGAGTTGGGAATCCGCTGACTTCGAAAGTGGATGGAACGTCGTTAGCGGTGGCATCCATCTTGACGATGGAGACTTGCTCTCCTTTCAACTACAAAACAAGAATAAAGCGATTAGTAATTGATACATAATTAAAGCGTACAATATGCATCACGAGGAGAGCGGATATACCTTGGTGCCGAGTTCATCGAAGACGGGGGCCAATTTCTTGCAGTGGCCGCACCCTGTATAGCAAAGAAAATATTAATATATTAATATAATGGCAATGGGCAAGGATGAATTCATATCTTTAAGGTTGATGTCTACATACATGGAGCATAAAATTCAACAAGAGTATCCTTTCCATTGTTGATGACGACATCATCAAAGTTCTTTGCAACGGCAACAACGACTGGGCCATCATTGGAATCTGGAACAGGCTCTGACTTAAGGAAGGGATCGATTTCTCCGTTTTTAACTTTCTTTACAAAACTGGCCAAGTTGTCAACTCTATAAGAGCAAGTCAATCACACCAATTAAAATATGCCTTGGTCATTTACCGAATATATTCACATATTCCATTGTATTTTGTAGCTTACGAGAATTCTTCCTCCATTTTGAATTTTTGTCCCTTGGAGTCCTTAGCAGTGATGATGGGCTTGTCAGATGGTGAGAACTCGACTCCGTATTCGTTGAGCTCATGTTGGAACTCATCCTTGTTACTGATAGCAAAAGTGAAGTCAGTAGCGTCTTTAGCAACCTTCAAAACTCGGTTTCTCCAGTAGTTGGTTCCCTTAGGATTCTTCTTGTAGTCAACACCATAGTAGGCAACAATCAAAGGCTGTTTGAACTCACGAGCATTATCTTGATTACGAACTCCAACAAGTCCATGGCTGAAAATAACGAAGCAGTTTGTAATTAATACCTGGACCCTGAATTTAGTCGTCATAAAATGCTCAAGTAAGTAAATAAACTGTTCTTACAAGTTTGTGGTGACGAATTTTTCAATATCTTCACGGTCCAAAGCACCGTCGTAGACAAGAGTATCAGGTTCGAATTTGTTGGCAAGGTTCTTTGGTCTGAAGAGGACAAGAGTATCTTCCTTCTGTCCAGCCTTGGAAATAACCTCAGCAGCACTGGAGTGTGCGAAACGGACCTTCTCCCTAAGCTTGTCTGAAACTTTGGTGAAAGTCTTTTCCAATTTTGAGTCGGCCTGTTGCAAAAGGAACAAAAATATGTTTGTTAATATTTGAATTCTACATATTCCAATCAAGTTCAAAGTTCTACAAGTTCCAATCTAATAGCACATTGTGTGTTTCCCTTACAGCCAAGAAAGCAATCACACCAACGTCATCCTTGGCCAAGAATGTTTCCAAGTCCTTGGTGGTCTTCAGCTCCTTGGATGCTGGTCCAACTTGACTCCTCATGTACTTAACGATACCATCTGCAAAGAACAAACGCCTCGATTAAGCATGCATTGTATGTACAGAAACAGTAGCGTAATTAGGAGACAACGATAACTTACTTGCTTCCCTGGGACCATTGTAGTCAGAACTCAATTCTCCTCCCTTGAAGATTTTCAATGTAGGATATCCGCTAACAGAGAATTTGTTACAAGTCTCCTTACCGGCTTCCGTACAATCAACCTACACATAAAACAAAATCGGTTTATAACGACTTTCGGTTACAAATCATCTATACTCGAGACACTATTATGTGTGACGCAGTTTTCCAATGTCAATTAGACATATGACATACCTTCGCAAGAGTAATTGGTGGATCGTCATCCTTTACAAGGTCACCAGCTTTTTCAAATTCAGGTTTCAGTCGTTTACAGTGTCCACACCTGAAAAATAAATTAATCAAATAAGACACCATTAGATTTTACTATATCATATGTATCTGCATTCCATACACCATAGGTGAATAACAAAATACTTACCACGGTGCGTAAAACATAACTAGCGTATTTTCTAATGCTGCAAGTTTATTTTCAAAATCACTATCTCCTAATTCTAAGACGCTTCCGGCTGTTGCATAGCCCACCAGGGCTAAGCACAAAAGTGCCACGCAGTTACGCCTCATCGTCAGGTGGATTGATTGTTTACCTAAAAAAACGCAATAACAATGTTTCAATTACACACATCATAAACACACATGACCTGTCAACAACAACAACAACTGCTTTACAGCCCCATCCGGCTTAAAACGCCAAAGTATCACCAGGAAAGCCGAAAACCCTTTTCATATGGCACCCATTTTTACCGGTACCTACCATACCAAGTCATTAAAACCATTAAATACGGTTTCCGCCCACTGTTCCCTGCCGGTGTGGTCACATAATATTTTCCAGACATTATCAATCAATGTCCACAATTAAACACCTGACATCCACAATTAATCCCCAACTATTGTCAACTTAATTAAATTGTGTCCAAAATTATAAAACTCACCTTTTGATTAAATATGTTTCTAACAGACTGGTCGGTTTTTGAGATCTTGTTCGTTTAACTAACTGCTCTTCACTGCCGCATCACCGTCTTCGACGAATATACCTTTGAGTCGGCGAAAAACTTAAATCTGACGTGTTCTTCAACTACCTTGTCAACTCACTTACACTTTTTACAAGCTGTTTTTACATTAGTGGATGTTTCCCGTTTTAACACAGTACAGAATGCGTCTTCGCTCATTCACCCCGATCTCGTTGACTTGGCCCATTCCTATTGGTCGACTCTCGGAGAGATATCTTTGTACTAACAGGGTACGCTATCAAAAACTTGCACACAAGCATTCAAACTTCTTGCTTTATAATCATGCGTCATGCTAAAGTAATCATGAGCGAGTAGTGGTTGCTCGCTGTTTCAAAAAGTATTCAAACGTCGATTCTTCTGGAGCTGTAGCTTCAAGCTTTGTTTGCCCACTCTCTGTTGATTAGCACTTTTGATTTGACATATAAAAAGAGACAGACTCCCTCAATGTTTGAAGTATTTAAGCTGAATTATAAACAATATTTTTTAATCGTGATTTTTATGGTGGCATTTTCAATCATATCCAGTGTTCCTTTACTGAAGCAGTTTAAAATATGACTTATCATGTTATCATAAGACACAACTCAACTCTGTTTCCTGTATTAGCGTCATATTTAGGTTGATGTGCCCTGATTTCGACATAATATTCGTGGAAGTTATGTTGACAAACTACAGGGGGGTTTACAATCATACGTGTCATAAAAATTAGCAGTAAGTAAGTTAGCTACATGAAAATAAAATATTTAACTATGATCATCTCATCTCTGTCAATAGTGGAAAAATCAAAATGTGCAATATCCTAAATTGGTGGGGTAACTTGCAATAGACACTGACTTAATACCATTTTTGAAATAAAGTAATTATTTTATATAAAACGCATGAGGCAGTGCAAAGTACACTAAATTAATACAATTACTGTCTAATTGTATGATCAAATTACATATAATTTACATTTCATGTGGATGCATACAGCCACGTCGAGCTGTCAAACTAATGTCAAGAGAATACTCCACACAGACAGATACAACTAGCTTGCCAATGAAACACTCAATCCCCAATAGTTTTAAACTCGTTATCACCCACAGCAGTTTGCTCTGTGCACCTATTTAGATTGAGAAACTATTTTCCAAAGTGAAGCTCTAACTCCATCCAACGATCATTTGCTGAAATCTTTAATAAGATGGTCTACAGTCAATAACAGAAAAGTTTTTTTTTTCTCGCCGCAAACTTTACTAATTGATCCCATCCATGCAACGTTTAATTCTAAGTAGACAAATGCATGCGATTTTTCTCAACTCGTTTCTAGTGAAATGCTTCGAGATGCTTTTTTAGTACAGACAAACACTGCCGTTATGCAGTTTCTGTCTATGAAGCCTGAAGCCAATGCAAAAGAAAATCCCACAGACTTCCATAATGACAGCCAAAAATCTATGAACTTGGAGTAAGCATTGTTTTTTTATTCTCTGTGACCATGCCATACTCTCATCACTACGTCTTTACCAACTAAGGCTATTGAATATTCAATGAACAGTTGGAATAGTACAATCCGCATAAGAAAAAATACATATTCTGCTACTGCACAACAGTAAAACTTTTTATGAGCTCATGCAAAAAAAAAGTCTTCTCCAGTGGCATCTACACAAAGAGAAAGTTTTATATAAGAAGAAGGAAAAAAAACCTTGAAAGGCTTTTTTCCATACACTTTTGTCAGCCAAATTGGCATTAGCAGCTGGATCATTTTCAACATATCCTTGAATGGAGACAATCTTCCTCGTGTATTTTCTCTTTCCCAATGATTCATCCACACAATAGTTCCATTTCAGTGTTGGTTTTTGTTGCGATAGGGGCTCCCTGTTTGTTCCTGCACTAGCCGCATAGTTAACTTATAAAAGGGCGAGGAATCTAATGCTGCATGCATACTGCATTCTCACATAGCATGTGCTTTTAAAGCTCCTCATCCCTGGATATTACTTTTTGCTCCTTTGGAACATTGTCAGGATCTTGTTTGCTAGCAACTCTAATGCTGTCTGCATTTTTATCCAGGACTGTGTATGGAAAATAAGCTGGAAAATGAAATGTTGAAAAGCAGCATGGAACATTGGAAGTATTAGCGCAAAGGACTGCTGTGCTACCACCTCTTGAAATAATACAGACACTTGGCTATTTCAGAACACTCTCATCTTGTATGTTGGATAGAACGATAGCTCTCTTAATATACACGGAAAAATATTTTGTTTGCCATACTCACTCACAAACCATTCTTGTCCATAAAATAAAAAGATTTTTTTTTCTGTTGTCTGATACAGAAAGGGATGCAGTGCGTAAAAAACATAAGGCAAGGATTTTGATGTCAACATATACAGTTTACATTTTCTTTTTGGCTGAGACACGTACGTGAGCGTGTGCTGCTGCAGCAGACAGGGCGACTATTATTTTTTAAATAAATACAAGAATATAAAAAGTGTGTGACTGAGTGTGTGTGTGTTTATTTCACGCAATAAAGACAACGCAAAACAGTAAAGACAGTAAGAGTGATTTTTTTAGTTTGTCTTGTTAAGTATGTGAATACCTGCATTGTTTGTGGTCTATTCTAAAAGGCACGATGAACTCGGCTACAAAAGTATACCAATAATTGTCCTTGCTAAAATAAGGAGGATGTAAAAATAGAGGGACATAATACAGATGATAATTGGGATTGTCTTGTGAGAAAGATAGAAGAGATGCGAAATGTTTATGAGGATGTGCACGCAATTTCTTAATAAGATGTGAATGCGTGCTGCTGACTGCAAATTTATTGGAACGGCATGCGTGAACATTGCTTAAAATTGTAGAATATTTTGCAGGGATTATATAGGAAAGTATTTTAAGAGAGGATTGAAAATTGCAAGGAGGTGTTGATTGGAATGCGTCGTGGTTTTCGGAAATGATCAGAGAGTAGAAAAAAATTAATGGAAAACTCGGAGATAATTTCACGAGTGATTGGGATGTTCGGAGTGTTCATGCGATTGGAAGATGTAAGTGTACGAAAACTTTTGGAATGTTACTGGAACAAAGTGTTAGAGCAATAATCAAATGAAAAGAACTAAATATTGGCAGCGTAAAAATACGGACACAGTTTAAGAAAAGTGGCATAAACGTGTGGTTTTGTAAAACGTTATCTAACCAATAATTACTGTGGTGGTTGTTGGATGTTCTGCTATTGCTCTGAGCTCAGCAATTAAGTGCAGCTAATTTTCGGTTACACAAACTAGTGATAGACATCAAGTGCAGCATAGTTTAGAAAAAAAGGTATCAAACTTTTAAAACCGATTTAAACACTGACAAGTTACAATAAAAGTCATCATAGCTTTTGCTAGCTCATCCCAAATCAAAGGTGAGTATGTATGTATGTAAAACAACAGTTAAATTTTAATGTGTGCCGCATCAAAACAAATTGTCACTCATCATTAAAACTACTTTTGAAGCGATGGGCTTAAAATTAGAGTGGAGAGGGTGAACAAAGCTAACGTGTGTGAATGTTTGATTAAATCAGTTTGCAAAGCAACCTAAACTGGATCATTCAAATAGTTACTAACCGATTCATTAGAGTTTATGGGGATTTTCTACTTTTAGTACAATTTCAGTCATAGGCTTTAGTTCGTAAGCAGTGTAATGATAGGATACGGGATAGTCTTTTTTAGCTCCATTGAAGCAAAACCAAAGCTAAGTTAAATACCCAGCGTAATTCACGTCATCCTAATGTTTACATATTTAAAGTATTTAGAGAAGAATTCGTGATCAGCGATCAATAACTCATTGTAAATGTTTGCTTTATTTCAGGCGACTACTCATATTCAACGCGGCTGTTTACTTAAGAAGATCATTCAACCAGAATCCGCATACAAGTTTGTGCTGAACAGACAAAACCAAATCCAAACCTAAAATGGATAGAACTAATGCCGATTTCAAACAAAAGTCTATTGTTTTCGCGTGTTAAATACAAGTTATTCGCAAAATCCGTAACAGTGAAAGTTTCCGGTTGAATCTCCGAGTCGACAAAATTCATTGGTGAAAGCACTTGAAAACCAAATTCTAATGAGCGACCCTGAAATGACATCTGAGTACTTGAGTTTATCAGTTACAATCTCTTCAAGTGCTCATTCTTATAACTTGTCGTCGGTAGTGTATCCGCAAGGTTTAGTGGTGCCGCAGTCAACAAAGACTGCTTGAGAAAGCTCGATAGTCGAAAAAAAAAATATCCGCAACGTTTGCAAAAATGAGAGTTCTAGTCAGTTGGAAGATGAGTGAGTCATGGTCTTTGATCATGTGCTGCTGCTTTCTTCTCTGGGGGAATCTTGTCCTCTGTGGATGGCAGGAATGACACTCTACCAAAAGTCAACTTGGAAAAAGGTAATAACACCAAAAATTCTGTTATTGATTTGGTCGCGTGACCAATCCATGTCACATTTGCTTTTCTCCTGTCCTTTCCTTTCTTGCTTGAAACTTTCTCCGGAAGAAAAGTCGGAAATTCGGCTCTTGATTAATAACAGCAATATCTGGCCTAATTGAATTAGAAAGATGGTTGTGTAAACAACAACTACATGGAATGGGTCTCCTAAAAAGAAAGTTTTTAGATTAAACGACATGCCATTGGGTTTAGGTACTGCTTAGGAAGTACTTACATGAATGTGCCATTACGGTTCACTAATTAAGGATCTTTTATAGGCAATATTGCCAACAATTTGACAACTGGTAGACAATAGAAAGAAGAAACAAATAATATATTATATCTGCAGTAAATGCGGCTTTACTTTCACTAGCTCTATCGTCTCCACGTGGTATGTTTTCTGGTAATTTTGCGGTTGATACTCAAAGATATTTTGTTATTGGAGTTCTGAGCAGGTCGACTACTTACTCATAAAAATATATCTTCTTCTCATGATTTTTCTTTGGAAGTCCTGTGGTGCTTGTTGTACAACAGACATGGCTCATTAAGCTTGAATCGTGTCCTGTGAGTGTGGTAGTATCAACTAAACCAAGGTGGCAGGCAAGACAAGAGCTCCTACAATTTAGCAAAAGTAGAGACTTGCCGAGTTTGTTGTTTTTTTGTTGGCTCTCTGTTGTGGCCAGGTTCTAGTACGGCATTTATGTCAAAGAGAATTGATTTATACGATGAGATGTCCCATTTCTACGAAGATGAACGACCATATCGTGTTCACTCTTTGTTTCTAATTACCATCCTTCCTTGGAGGAAATTGTTAACATCTTTTTGTAGTTTTTCATAATGAGAGACTATAAGAGAAAAACGGGGGATCATAAAGCTGTGACCGAATATAAGAACAATTTTCGGTTTTCTTTATTAGTAGAAAACATATTAAGCATGTATGAGCGGTAATTAAGTTTATGGCCACTTGAGGTGTGATTGTTGGTTTATATTTTGGTCCCAACGCGAGTTTCCTATCCCATTTAACATTTTCACCTAAATATGTGCCACACACACAACACATCCGAGGAGCAAAGAGCCACTAAGGATAATGAATATAATGATAGAGGGAGAAAGGAAGCGCTTGCCATTTTCCAAGGTTGCTGTTTAAGTTTCACTAACCGACCCACTCAGTTGATCCCTTTAAGAGCCTTTAAGTATAAACGATGGCGTCTTCTCAAGATTATAAACTTTTCCTTGGCTGGGTGGTTCGTGAAGCTCACACAGAGTTTCCTGTTATGCTTCAATAACTGCAGTCCTCGTGAACTCGCCGTGGAATTTTTTTGCGTGTGTGTAGGTAGTGAAAGCGGTGAAAGCCTGGTCAGTGTTTTTTTTCTCTTCTACTAAAAGTAATGCTCGACTAACGGCAGATATTTGCTACTATACAAGTAGAATGGAGATGATGGTCTAGTGCTTTTGTGAGAGGTAGGTGGAATTCATGAAAACAGACGTTTAAGAGGCGTCCTAAATCTAGTAAGTCACCCAAGGGCGTCGTTCATGCAAAATGTTGGAATGTAATACAAACGACAACCTTCACAGCTCGTATAGAAAAGGTGGAACACCTATTTATGCATTGATATTATGCTGATATGGCGAACACACATCATGAGTTATACTTTTTGTTTTTGCGAAAAACGCCATGATTATTATTCTACTGGCAAGGGTATCATATAATATTTCCAATGCGCTTGGCTATATAGCCCTCAAAGCGATATTGCGTCATTGTTCGAATTGAGGAAGGTAAAATAATTTTTTAGCATGATATTACAAAGTGAGTTTTTAGCTCTTTTTCAGCTCTTTCGTGATAGCTTTAACATGTGTGTGAGCTGCATTGTTAATATTCCAGTTTAAGGCGTATCTGTGAAAAAAATATTGGGGCGGGCATACATTTTGTATCATTTGCTTTTTACTCTGCAAAAATGAATCCTCAATGCACGCTATAAGAAGATATACATACTACGGAATTTTATGTTGCTATTTTATAGTCGGTAATAAAAACCAGTAAAGAGTATAAACGTAGTTTACTAGACGTAGAGACAGGTGTAATGATAAGTACAAAAAACCGAGAGAGTTATGCTTTAACCAACCGTGATGTCACATCTATTCATTTTAATAATTGCATTAACTCGGTGTTTTTTTTACAAAGTATGACATAATCTCGTTGAGACAATTAAGTTAGCGAAGTAGATTTGACAATAGCTATGAGATGACAGAAAATACGATTGTACAAGGGTTTGCGTGTTAAGTTATCCAAACTTGTGCTGCTACCTTGTAGCCATTTATCTTCTTCCGATCTTGTCAGGGATGAGAAAAAAACAACAGAGCATATAAAAATATTTTCATGGTTTTTGCAGAAAAGTAGAACAAGTTTATACCCGAAGAAACTCTATTTCGAGAGAATTTAAGGCGATCGATATTTTATACAGATTTATTTTGTACTTTTAAACAATAAGTGTAGCGGAGAGTTTTTTATGCTGTTGCCCACTGAGGAGAGCAAGGTAGGCAACATGTTTTGGCCATAAAAACGCAAAGCTCTTCTTTTGGGCTTATTTTTCGCTATATTTCTTGCTGTCGTCTAACTACAAAGTGACAAAGTATATGTTGTACCAACTGCATAGCCAGTTTTCGTGCCAAGAAGATATCAGATATCATTTTTCCAAGCTGAGTCAATATATATTTTTCGAAAGAAAAAAAAACCACGCCTTGGTAAAACTGCGTTCGCATTTTCCAATAGAGGCTGTTTGCCAACAAAATATTTAAGCAGTTTCTTTCGTTTCACTTGCTTTCTTTCATTGTTTCTCGGAGTGGCAGAGAGAGAAAAAAAGAAGTGTTCGTTTGTTGTACCATTTCCGAGATGATTGATAGCTCTACCAGGAATCCATTTACAAACTGGGTATATACCGCTTGCTACTTCAAGAGTAAACGTTACAAATGCATAATCACATTAAATTGAGATTGTAAAGAAGTGTTTGGAGAAGATAATATTATAGCAAAAAAAGTTATTTTTTTATTAGAATATCACACTCAGCTAAGAGAAATCTGTCAATGTAAAATGAAATTCTTCTTGTCACCAACTAGTCATCAGCGCTTTTCTTAGATTTATTATGACAGAACCATTTTCGCTTCTTCTGAATCACCATTGTAGAATCTTCATCCCTGAAGAAATTCTTTTGTTGTAAGTGATACACTTTTTTTTATCAGATTCTGCGAAATCGCATGCGTTTCAGCTTTTCTCTCTCACTCTTCATTTTCTACAGCATTATTTTTGTCCTTTTAACCGTAAACATTTTTGTGGAATGGAACACTTCTTTTAATCTGGTTTGACGAATTTTCTCAAGAATCATGAATACTAAACTCACCAAGGAACCACGACCAAAGTGGAACTGGTGCCAAACTACAAGGAAATACTTTTTACTCTGACAAAACCACAAACGATCATCTCAAAAGCTGAAACAACACGAAACAGAGAAAGTTTAACGTGTCCATTTTAACTTTATGAGGANATACTAAACTCACCAAGGAACCACGACCAAAGTGGAACTGGTGCCAAACTACAAGGAAATACTTTTTACTCTGACAAAACCACAAACGATCATCTCAAAAGCTGAAACAACACGAAACAGGGAAAGTTTAACGTGTCCATTTTAACTTTATGAGGAGGATATGCTCGCACACAAAAAAGTGTTGTGTTTCTATACAAAGTTGCGATAAAAAACTTGACAACAGTCTTTGAAATAGACACTCGTAAAATATAAGTTGATAACTTGAACAAAACTATGTGTGTAAGCGTTTACAAGCCTTTTGCTGTACGCAGCCATACACGTGAAAGTCATAGATACAACTTTCAAGTAGAAATTGCTTTTAAATAACGAAAAAGGTGATAAAAATTCGTAGATTTTTTTATCCCACATTTTCGACATCGTAGGTGAAACAGTGTTCATACCTATCGGTGTGGTTGGAAGGCAGATTGATGGCTTTCCAGTGAAAAAACGGCTGCTTTACGTATGAAGATTTTGGATAGGTGATGGACAAGTTTTTACTGATAGGGAAATCTTTCCTTGTCATTTTTTATGGCAGCTGACGCTAAAACTTTTTTTTTACTATTTTTAACATCCAACATTAAAGTATAATAAGCATGTAGGTTTTATAATGTAATTTTCTTTGTCCTCTTCTGGTTTTTCACAGAAAAACGCGGTAGGTATAGATAGCCCAAGAGTACAGTTCATAGTTATAAAGAAATTTTTTTTTCCAGACAAAAAATGAAGAAGACAGGACACAAAGTATGGAACTTTGCCACCAGATTTTTTGACTTTTTTTTCTTTCTTTCGCAGCTGTGCATGCTCCACTTCTTTTCCCTTTTTTCTCTCCTCTGCCCATTCATCCATACACTTTTACATGCATTGTTGAGGGATATCACTATCGCCAGTTAGACAAGGATTTTGTAGTTTGGATGGATGCTTTATTCTCTTGTTATTCCCATCGAAAGTTTCTTTTGACGAAAAAAAAAGACTGAGTTACTTAGAATGTTGCAAACATGACGGTTAAGAGAGAAAAAGAGTGCAGTGCTACTTTTCCGACATTCTTCCCTTTTTTTCCTGTAACATCTTCTGTCAATTTCAGTTCAATATCTGATACCACCCTTGGAAGAGGATGATATCGCACACCAAAACTTTATATTATACAGTCATACGTAATGATGTATCTTTTCAGAGTAGTTTATCTTTGGGTATAGTCGTTTAGAAAAACAGCCCGTAAGAAAGTGTGCTTCTTGACAGTGTGGTGTCCGCCTGATAATGTAAATAGGAGCCTAAAATGTATGAGCCAGCAAAAAATATCCAAGAAAAAACATTGCTCTTGGTAAAAAAAGCGGTAATAGTAGTAATGATAGTCGTTTGAGTACTATCTCAGCTCCTTTTTCTTGGTGAATGTGTGTAAAGAATTTGATTGCACGGAGAAAGCACTATTAAACAAGAGTTTACATGTTGGGCGGTAGAAGAATCTAAGACTAAATATACACTACTAACTTCAAGGCAAATAGCGGTTACTTTTCTCTATTGGGAAAACCGCTCAACTTGATACACAGTTGTATACAAAAAAAACCTTGGTTCATTTTTCTCTATAGTTAAAAGTGCCAAGAAAACGGAGATATATAGTAAATTATGATGCGATAGGAAGTAAAAGACTTCCTCTTGGGTAGATGTTTTTATACACACCCCCAAAAAAAGTCTTAGATAAAACGAAACGATGATATTTGACCATTTTAAGAAGTTTTTTTTTCTCTCTCAGTAATAATGGGATGTCACTTTGTCTAAAAGTAAGAAGATGGGCGGAACTGCAGGAGAAAAAGTTCGGGAAGAAAAGTTTGTTTGCTTACCGTTTTGATATTAGAAGGGTTAGATTACAAATAATAACTAAAAACTGCAATCAAGCTTTTGGGACAAGCTTTACAATGCGGAAATGAGTCCCCTTTTTTGGTATCATCTTGATGAATAGTTTACTTTACTATTTATGAAAAGAGAAAAAAAGCTGATGTCAACGTTTTTTCCTTGTTGTTCCATTATATCCGTCAGTTTGGATATGATCCTTTGGTGGAGTAAAAGCAAGGTGTGATCCTGTAAAAACTCAAGGCAGGAAAAACCATGGATAAATTGGTTTAAACCAGGAAAAAATAACGACCCATGGAAAAAGTAAAA
>JAAXOA010001516.1:0-15714 GCA_036561885.1 Salina celebensis
GCAAAGGATTTTTTAGAGTGTGATTTCAATTTAATTATTATAAAGGAATGCTACAAAACTAAGTTCAATCTGGCTCTGGTAGTGGCATGCAAAGGGATAAACATCCTTGATAAACGTTTGGATATCTGAAGACTTAATTGAGCAATTACTAGGACAACATACTGGATTGCGCATCTGAACATGGTAAGATCAAACTTTTTTTTGCTGTACTTTAGTTTATCCGTAATCGTAAAGCATGAAGATATTTTGCAAAAGGAATCTCGTCTAGAATAATCCTTGCGTTATTTGCATTCCTCATTTTATCGTCAATCATTAGTCATTGTCATCTCTGTTGTTGTGATTGAGGATGGAGAATGAATGCCACACATGAATGCGAATCGAGCGAGTGTCATGTTCAAGATATGAAGAAAAAAATGTTAATCCAAATCGCTGATTTTAATCAGCCCGTTCAAAACTTCACTCGCGTTTTTATCTAAATGTGTTTTGTTATTCTATGATCCTCCTTCGAAATCTTCTGTCAGAATCTATTGTTTGCTGTTCAAACTGGTAAAGCGATCGACAAGGCCTTATTCCTCAGTCGATCTGTCACATTTAGCTTGTTACTGGCTTAGATTGTATTTGAATGGACTCACTCCTTTACCTTGGCATAATTGATGGTATTTTTCATATCTTGGGCTTCTCCTCCTGGTTTTGCACATGCATGCAGATTGACTATTTATGTTGAAGGCGATATGGGCAAACATGCGGTGTCCCACGAGTCATGGCAAGGATAACCGAGAAACTGAAATCCGATATTTATTGGTTTGACCTCTTAATAGCTTATTGGATATGAATTCCATAGAAAATCGTTAAAATCTAATTTTTCACGAAATAAGACAGCATGGCGTCATGTACAGCTAGTTGTACTTGTGTGTTGTGTACTCATTTTGCTTGATACACATAAAAAATGAGGTGCCGATAATGATCTTGCGATCCACCTATGGTGACCTTTACCTGGGTGGGTCGAGCGTCCACATACCTTCATTGCACACGAGCAGTACAGTGTCAAGTGTTAGAGGCTTTGGGCGTCAATTTTACTGATGGCTAGATAGGGTATTTGGTTTATATAATATTATGCGTAAAGCAATATGGAACCAACGCGTGTGTTCTTGTAACATACCTTTGTCATTGATCGATAAGGTATCAAGTTTGTCGTTTTCTTTTGTTTTTGAAGTCAGGGACGAAACGAATAAATATTCAAACGACCGAAGACCTTTGAAGCAGTGGGTACAGTAGTTCATGGATACTTTTTTAATCTGAAACAGTCGACATTCATTTTCTTCGTTTGTATGTAACTGAAACTTTTATTCGATAACGATAAACCCATTGGCAGCTACGGGCAGCAGGATTTCTTTTGTTTTGTAACATGTTCGTTATAAATTGATTGCAGTTCATCTTAACAAGATTTTTCGGTGGCTGTAAAATAGTCAACGGTAACTTTTTAGTTGAATTGGATCGGAAAGATAAAAAAAATGAACGTTGTTCTACGTGGCTGGACTTGTTGGTCAATCAAGAAGATCCATTTTGATAGGGTGCGTTTCTTAGAAGCGTCTCCGACAAAAAAAAAGCAAGATGCTGGGATTTGATACATGGAGAAAATCTTAAGTGGTTGCCATTGGTAAAACATACATACCTTGGCATGGTTCAAGTCATTGTTGAATAATCACAAAAGACGTAACCAAATGTGATCATGATCATGCCTCAGTAAATTGTAAAGAAACGTTTTCTTGAGTATATCTTCAAACTTGTTCTTCAAAATGAAATGTGAAATGTATATTCTAGTAGGCTGCTCAGCATTTTTCCATTGTTGTTATATGAGCATTGCGTTTAACTGATGCGGACGTTTCTTGTTATCACATCCCTCCCTTTTTTGTCATTAAAAGGGAACATAAGTCGTAGTATTGTTGTGTGAAAAGACTTCTTACAATGAAGATTGCCCTGAAGGCCCCTGTTTCTTTTCCTCTTCCTTGGTCTTTCATATTGGAAGATTCGGGAATGCCTACTGAAAGGTATACTTTGGTATGTTATCGAAATTTCAAAATATAAATCGTGTGATGGTACCCACTCCTCGGTTTGCACCCCATGAATCTAAACTTTTAACGTTGCTCTGCATACCTTTATACCAAACAAACCTCTGGAAGCTAAAACTACTTTTCGTAACAAACAAAAAACGTCAAGCGCAGAAGGTAAACCGAAGGTGTAAAAATGGCCCACTCATTTTCAATCATGAAAACCCGTGAAAAGGTATTTCTACTGGTTGGTTAAGTTATGTAAGAGGAATAATACCATTGAAACATTGAAAGTGTGATATACAGTGCAATATAACATTCCTGAGGATTTAAAAGAAACGACGCTGACTTTTTTTACCCACTTTTCTATTAACAATTGGGTACTCTTAAGGGTAACGTTTAATGTGTTAAATGGTTGGATACAGCACATATTATGTTACACTTTCTCAAAATTCCAACGTCTAATGAAGATATCATGTTTTAGTTAGCTTGTGGTATGAGAAGCTTTGTGTTTCTGAACAACATTTGAAAGACCTTAATGAAAATAGGAGGAAAGTTAATAAAACCAGAATGATTCAGCCAAACTTATGACAAAAGCGGAAAACTTTTCTATTTGTAATCATTTGACTTTGCTCAAGATGACATCAAACTAAGATTTTGCGTGTGTCATACTTAGATAGCTGTCCAGAACGAGATTCGACGAAGCGAACGCCTTGTTTTTTAAACCAAGCATTATAATGCCTGACTAATATTCAATTTAACAAGCGAGTATCCATGACGTGTTACCCTTGCCCATGAACCCGATGCGTTGTTACTAGGTGCATGCCTTATTTGCGCCAACTCGATTTTTCTGTCATGTCATCTTGGCGGAACTAAACGTGCCGAACAACGAACAACTAACATAGTAACGAATATTGTTTGCAATGCTAAGGAAACATTCATAAGAGTAAGATGTAGTCGTTTTCGTGTAATTACATTCGCCGTCTGTCTGTCAGTACTTTTGGTACCTCTTTTATATTCATGGGTTAAGAAAGGGATTCGTAGTTCTCTAATGATGGTGTATAGGTTGTGGTGCGCGGTCTTCAATAGAACTGAGAGTAAAAACATGTTGATGATATGCATAATACTTTTCTTCGGCACAGCCGGTCATTTTCATCCTCCTACTCAAGATTCATCACCCCATACGAAAAGTTCTTTGTTGCTCCATGATGCTTTTTTTTGTGCTGTGCCAAATTAAGTTGACGAAATAAACGTAAACATAAGTGCGTGGGCACTGTTTAGATTACTATAAAGGAAAATGGCCAATGTAGTATTCATTCTCAAGTTTTATGTTTCAGGTACATGTGATAATGGTGACTATTTTTAATAAATTATATTCCATTGCTATTATGTATCCCCATATAATATCCCCATTCAGGCAGAATGATTCAGGTAGTATATTCACCAACTTGACGCTTATGATATTACGTCGTTCAAAAATCCGTGCTGATTGAGCGTATCATCATGATTCCCAATTCGCTATACTTAATTGCCTTCGTTTTTTCGTCTGTTTCACAAAAGTCCCGTTATGGTAAACCATACATAGCGCGTCGAGCTGCGGATAAGGGCACAAAAGTTTTTAAGCCACAAATTCCAATTTTTGCAATTTTTACAAAACCGTCTTGAATTTTCAATTTTAAACTTCTAACCCAAATCATCTTTAATCCTTCGTAGTGTCACTCTGTGTTTCATATAATCATCGCCGTGTGCAATAAGTTGTAAATTTTATTCATGCAAATAAGGGATAACATTGCTTAAAAAGAAAACCATTTTTGAAGTTATGAAACACAATTCTGTTCCATCGTATATTTTAATGTACATTTCGTAGAATATTTTACGACGACAAGCACTATGGTACGGTCCAACTGAAATATAATTATCATTATCATATCTCTTCACTAGAATTATGTTGGTTTTTACATAACTCTACAAACTTGACGCAAGTATGATAGGATCTTCGGCAGCAGTACAGCACTTCGTCCATAGTGTCATTTTAATTAGACATTTGTAGCTGTTGTTTAGTGTTTCATAATTTAAAAACCTTATCAAATCAATAACAAGCGCTAAGCGCAGCGCTGTACGCAAGAGACAGGCGTTACACAGTTACTTCACATGGCAAGAAGCGTTTTCAAAGGTACATTTACGAACGTTCTAATGTATTATATCACTGGTTAGACTTTGTCTTGTGCTTCTTGCCATTTCAAGCTTTCATTACTGATGACAGTTAAGTTATGACGAGTATGAAACAAAAAGAAGAATACTACATACATTTCAATGAATGAAAGGCAACTGTTTGAGGCTTACTCACTGGAAACGGTATGTAAAGATCAGAAATTTGAATTGCATATGAGACTTATTCTAATCCACTGTCGTGCCTGTATCCATGACGCGTAGCGTATTATTATTTAGCAACAACAGGAAGTTTTTGTGGAATCAAATAAGCGAAAAATTCAGATGGCGCAAACATCTTCAAACAATTATTGTCTTAAACAATTTCCATTAAAGTATGGGCTGTAATAAATGCTCCTTGTTTTAAAAAACTGCTCTTCGCTGTCAGATAAATTCGACAGGGACACTCACTCGTAAACTGGCGTTAGTCGTTCATTGCGAATGTCAGTTCAGTTAGGTTATGTAAGCAAGCAGTAGCGATCATTCTCATCATTATCGTGGTTAGTGGTTAGTTATGCTCTCTGTCTGTGCGTGTACCGCAGGGAGGCAGTTAAACAAGAAAGCGTACAGAAGACAAAGCTTGTGAAACAAAGCGTCTCCCTTGAACACAGTTGGCGTTAAAAAAGCTGAAACTTGGATTATGACAATGAGCGCTGTTGCATGATGCCTTTAATCATAATTGTAACAACGTAATAATTGTTGTTGTGCAAGATAAAACAACTACTCTTCGTTACATCAGTCCACCACGCTACATTGTTAAAAAAGTAAAACTTTCATTCACTCTCTTGTCACACAATGAAAATGTGGGATTATTGGGTGGTTTTGGAAATCACAATGTTTTGCTAAACTGTTAGTCTTGCAGTTTCTTTATACGGTATGCGGTGGTAGTGATGGTGGTGGGAAGTGTAAATTTCTCATCAACGGTACCACCAACACCGCATTTTTATGGGTTGTTTATCCCTTATTGTAGCAAACTTTTTTTTTGTGGCTATAATCTTGTTTTTGTGTGGGCCAGCATTTTAAATTTAACATCAACAAATGACACAACACTTAAAGCGCTCATTGTTTTCCGTTTGGCGTTTCGAGAGTTTGCGGATTCTGCCTTATTGTCTTTTTGGCAAAAGTTGGCATTGATTATGGGTACAGTTCTCCTAACAGGAGATTAGTAAGCTGTCGCACTATCATTGTTTTGCGTAATGTTTCTTTTTACTGGTTATTTCACAACAATAAAATGTACAAGCATTCGTGCAAGAAGGTCGGTCACGCTGAATGTAGCATAAAGTATCACCCATCACCCAGCAAACATACAATTTTTAGTGAAGATTGAAAAGAAATGCTTTTATCATTTTTCCAAATTCAGAAACCTCCATATTATATCCAAGCAAATTGATTTGTTACGAGGTAACGTAAAGCAAAAATTTTAATGAATGACTAACAATTTGAAAGCTGATTGGTCATTAATTTCAGTTCTGTTTTTGGAAGAAGGGGATGGGCCAGGGTTCGTTTGTAATTAGAGTAGTATTGGTTAGCTATCAGTTTTTATAAGGACTTCTGAAATAGCCTGCCCAGAGCTTATTTGCTGAGTTTTGATTCATTCCCAATTGCAGCACGATTCATAATCATGTTTTTCAAGAAATTAGTCAGTATTAGGTGATTGCATGACGTGATTTTACAACGCAAGCGTGTGGGTTGAAATCGAAAGCCTGAGACTGATTAAATTTTATTTTGAGAATTTGACATAGCAAAAGGGAAAAAATAGTCCATGCATTGCTGTAGGTACTATAAGGTACTATACAATTCATATTACCCTGTTTAGAAGTAACTGGGAATATTTTTAATTGGAAAAATGCTTGACTACAAGTAGTTCATAAAGTTGCAAGAGTTCTGTAGTTCTGTGTCTCTTTTGAAATCTTCATTCAGTCAGACCACACGCAATGATTGACTGGTGAAAAAGTCAAAGATTTTTCAAACCTACTAACAACCTATTTAATTTAAGTACTTAGTTAGTACCTTCTCATTTCGTTGTCAAGCGAACAGATTCTACCTGTCATTTGTAGTTAAATGGAAACATTCACCATCACACCACATAATCACAATTGATGACAAATAATTTGTACTATAAAAACGTAAGTTTTTTTCTTACATAACATAACTGTCTTCACTTTATGATATGAAATGAACCTTCCAATAATTGATAGCATTTCTTAAAAAGAAAGTGCATGAATCTTATAAAACGAAGTAGCGCTGAATTTATCAACACAAAAAGTGCACCTTACCGCCTAGCATGATTAGATGACAGATAGAGATCCTCAAGTGATATGCGGTGATTGCATGTGGTTGTGGGAAGTGGTTAAATAGGGAACAACGCTAAATTGCGTTGTCTATCATCATCTGTAGATGACTACATACAAGAGAGCAAACGGTTGTCGACTGTCACGATATTATTAGTGTCAACGTACATTAGTTTCTGAATGATTTTTCCTCACATCCTTACAGCTTACAATGATATCTGAGTACAAGAAATTCAAAAATCCATACTGTTTTGGTGTATTCAACTAACTACACTGTGTTTGAATTCGAATACAAATCGATTTTAAAAGAAATTGTTTCGTTCATTACCTCCTACAAAGAAATGATTTTTGAGCTCAAAACGATTTGAATCTGAAAATAATTTTTATAGACTATGCGTCTACATACAACACAACTCATCATCATCAACGACATTGAAAACCCTGACTGTTCCCAATATTTGTAAATAATCTAAATTCTATTTGCAGTTAGTTTTAAAACAATTCTTGATGCATACCGCCTCGTATATAATTTTCTAATAGAGTTAACGATTTTCTGAACTCTGAACACGGTGCCAATGAAGCAATATTTAATGTTAGGGATTACAGCACGATCCCTTTCATAGTCTAAAAAAACAGACGATTCGCATAAATAGCAGTAATATAAGTAACAGCAGGCAAACGCATTGGATTTTGTGTTGTTATAAAGCTCTCGCTATGTTGTCTGATGGTTTGGTGTCATGATAGATTTTACTAAGCTGATTTACCATCATGAACGCAAAACAAGGAACAGAAGTGGAAAACGCAGACTGGTTTAGTTTTACTATGGAATCATGCGAGCACAGTAGAATTTTTGCCCTGCTCCCATTTATTTACTGGCTTTTCTTAAGATAGAAGGTTACTCGAAAACTGGTGCACGCAACTTTTCAGTTGACAATCACAAATTTATTATCAACAGCGCATAAACAGGGGTATTGACATCGTGATACATTTCTTCTAAACAAGCTATAAATTAAGCATTATTATGTGCCACCTAAACCCTGTGACAAGTCTTTGCTGCACTCAATTTCGTCGATTTCGTGTTTTTCTATCCATTCATTGTTCGTACAGGTGTCAACGTGAACATTTAAAAAATACAAAATCGTCATCTTATAACTGTTCTTCGGGGTGAGCAGTTATATTTCGTGTTTAAGATTGCGAGCTGACTTGTAGCATAATTTAGTAATTTAAACTCATGATGTCCTCATAATTGGAGTAACAAATATTTTCTACTGCGAGTGCCTCTCAAACGTGTTCCATTCATTTAGACTTATCATGTGTCATAGTGGTTTTGGAAACTGCAAATCAAAACATTTCACAAAGCTGAAGTTACTGAAACAGTGTAACAGAGCTTAAGTCGAGTTTTAAATGTGATATGGAGTAAGGTGACGCTTCGCTCAAAAGTGTATGAAACGTCATCAAGATTACTATCACGTATTGATAAAAAATATCATTGCCATTAAGGCAGGATAAAACGTTGGAGCAATATATTTTTGTTTTTTCCTGATCGCGTGAAACGCAAATATTTTTGGTTGGTAGTCATAGTCGTTTCGTCTAACTACTAGTGTCATTCAGACATTTTATTTTGTCCGTGCTAATGAACCTCTCGTAGTTTCAAAAACTGGTGCAAAATAAAGTGAAATTATTCAGCATGTTCATATATGTATCATGTTTCAGTGTGTGCATGCAAAAGTGTGTTGTGACAAAATCAGCGCATGGACAGGAATTCAACGCGTCTCCAATTAAAAGCATTGACAAGTTGTGAGGTAAATATCAAATGAACATTTTGTTGAAAAAGTATCTTAATTGACACGGTATTATGTACACGCTCCACTTTTTGATGATTTATATGCATACTTCGTTGTTTACGCATATGAGAAATTACGTCAGACTTAAAGTTAATCACACATGTATTCAATAAAACCATACAACAAAATTCAACCTTGCTCAAACTACAACTAGTTGCAACATGCAATATTTATATGTAAATATATTGAACAATTAAAATTTTCGTATTTTGTTCCATTTGGAATCATTAAACAGATGCATGCCCCTTAACCTTTACGCTTAACTGTAGAAAATTGTAAGTCCTTAAACTAGGGACTGCATAAGCGGGTTTATCATGTCCAGGTCAGAATAAATGAATCAATGAAGATTTAATTTTGTAATTGATCCGCGTATTTAATATATAATGTATTCTTAACTCATTGGTTAGTCGAAAAAGTGGAATGCAAAACGCACTGGAACACAAAAGCGAAAGTATACATGTTCGGTCCAAATTTACACATTGCTGATTCAAAATTTCACCATTCGTATTTTTATTTCACCATTCGTGTACACTATATCCACAAATCATCCTGCTTCTTAAAATCGATAAAGTAGTACATTTTCAGTGGCAGGCATTTTGATAAGGATAAATTGATAAGTGCATCCGCTCTTGTATATCACAAATGAACTAGCCTATTTCAGTGTTTAAAGCGTCTGAGCTTCAGTAGAATGAGTGTTTCAAGTCAGTGCATGAAATACAATAGTAGAGAGATAATGTTAGCAAGCATTCATGAAAAAACAACCGATGTTTCATTGAACGATTGACAATGATGCATATACGATTCTGACAATCCACGATGGAAAGAATCGTGTGGGCATTAGAAGGCGAAGTAGGAGGATGGACAACTTGTTCAAATTCTTAAGTAGGCATTTGAGAACACAATTTTTCACTTCCTTACTGAATACTTATACCAGCAGCTCGAAGCCAATAATAACGACCCTTAACAATACAAACAGCGTCGTAAACCAAGGACTCGACCGAACTAACGAAGAACAAAAATCTCCGCCTTGACTCCCAACAATCGCTTGGTATTACGTACTTCCTCATCATGTTCTATGTACACTTGAATCAAAGGTGTACAAAAAGGTAGGGAAGGAGAGTCAATAAATGCAAGTCACCGCTTCTTAAGGACAGGATTTATGGATAATACTGTTAGTTGTATACACAGCATTTCTTGCTGATGAATGATTTTACGAAGAGGAATGTCCACATTTAGTTGTTACACTTATCGTTTTCCTTTTATACTAGTTACGAGTCATTATCATAAAACGAAACTTAAGGGTCTGCACTACAGTCGCCATGAAGGCATGTGAATAGATTGATTGTGCGGCATAACATAAAATGTTTTCAGCAACAAAAATTTTAATACCAGGAAGGAATACTGGATCACGCCATCTTAGACGGGAGTATGTAGTAGTTAAAGTTCTTGTTTCCAATATTTCGCTCGATGAACAGTTTTTTTCTAAAGATACAAAAAAGATAAATATTATATACAACGAGTGTGTATAATACACTTTAGATGTCTGTATTGGAAAAATCGCGACATTATTTTTTGTGGTGGTAAGTGCATACAGCCCGATTTTCAGCATTACAGTTCAATCAAATCAGCTTTCATTTCCTTCCACCAAGGGTTTCTTTGTTTGCTACTAGTATTTCGTATGGTTTTTATTAATTGTATTATATAAAAATTCAAAAACTTGTTATTCGTCTGACCTTTCAGACAGTGCTTTTTGGGGCTCGCAATCCTATTATGAGTATTATGACACTGTAATTCTATTACTACTATGGCAATTTATTCTCATAAACCGCAATTCTGTTTTTATTCTGTTGACTCCAAGGAAGGAGAACGTTTATAATGTAGGAAACATTAAAATTCTATAACAGAGAGATTAAAATCTACTAAGGCTTTTAATGTCAGATGTGTTATCAATCGATATTCAAAGTTAGTATCGATACATTATTTGCCAACGTACACCATTTTAATATTATTATGAAATTTTCCTCAAATTCATTGGGATGTAAAAAAACAACAACAATGACTAAACTACAGATAAAGGGCAGTCAGAGTCAGGCAGGATGTAGGTATATCTACTATTTTCCCATCACGTTTGCTTAAACCTGTTAAAGTTAAAACTATCATAAAAACTATTCAAAATGTAGACATCACAAATCCCATTACTGTCTGTAGCTTGTTTACCTACTTGCTGCTAACCATAAAATCAATGTGATGGATGGTTATGGCAAAAAGTACGTAGAAAAAAATAGACGAACCCCACTTGTAAAGGTTGAATTAACAATCAATGTTTTGATAGGAAATGTGTGTTTGTTATGTCTACATATTCTCTAAAGAAACATTGAAATGTAGGATTCATGTTGAAAAAAAAATACTGTGTAGTCAATTCCTAAATAGAGCGTACATCACTGATGTATTGTTGCTGAAAAGCAAAAACAACAGAGGTTTAATTAGATATTATCGTGCAAAGTGTTTGTAAAACTAGCCGATTTTGTTTTGCAGAGCGATGTTAATTGTCATAATCAGGAGAGCTCACTCACGGATGATACGTGTAAAAGAGTTGTATCACAAGAATAACTGTATTAATTACACACAGCCACCTACAATGTCGAAAATATATGCAGAAAATGAGACGTTCAACACATGAAAAGTCATTCATAAGGGATGGTATATTATGATGATCATTATGAAATCATTAGAAAATAGCATAGAAATCAGGATATCATAATATTGCAAGTTTCCGCACTAGTTTTTACGTGCATTATTACATAATATGTGCGAGTTCAGGAAAGGTGATACGAATAGTGGAAATTACCGTTATGAATTTTCAAAGTTTTGTCCCTTTTTTGAAACAAAATTTATGCCTAATTATGGGATAGTTGGAAATATGAAACTAAATTATACTGTTATTAGGGAGAGGAGAGTGCATGTTACCTCAATACAAATCGAAACATAAATGGAATTTCAAAGTTTTAGTTTATGTGGACGTCACTTATATATCATGTTCGTTTAAAGTCATTAAATTAAAGATGCATTTTGCTCGACGAAAAAGTTTATGATTTCTGCTTACAATTGCAAATTTCTACCTAAATTCCAAGCTGTTCATCGAAAAGCAAATGAATGAAGAATCACTACTTGTAGGCAAAATGAAACCAAGGAAATTAAAATATATCATGGACTTCGTGAGTATATATTCTTGTAAAAGAGGATGAAAAATAATAATTAATTCTTATGGGAAAATATATTAAAATTGAAGCTGTGAAAAGGTATTTCGGGCCCTGACATGCAAATGTAAATGGCCATGTAAATTAAAATTACCTTTAGCCACCATTCCATTGGATGTACATAGGAATTAACGAAGAGCGAAAAGAGATTTAGTAAATTAGATTGTGCGATTAGAATTTTATAACTTTGAGTTTTACTGGATTCCCTTTCTGTTGCATAATCCAAACTGCAGTTTCCGTCCAACTTAATATCAAGAACCAAGTAATAATTTGGTCTCTTGAGAAGACCCTCAATGTACTCAGTTAGGAATGGTGTTATTGGAAATCAGACATCGAAATTCATAATGATGATTAAGTCCAAAAGTTGCAATGACACCCATACGAAGATACATGCATTGTAAAAGTAAGTTTCAATTACAAAAGCAATTTATAGGAATTAAAATTGTTAATCGACTCCTGCACGTACTACATTTTCATCACTTTTTACAAGTTATGGTGGGCCGGTGAACAAAAATAAAAGGCAATAATCATTTTTGTAACTTTCTGCAGAATTATTGAGAAAGTACAAAAAACATTTATGTGACTTTATTTACTTTTGTCAGTTGTTTCAACGAGTGATGATGTTTATGGTCACGTTCAGAACATTTTCAAAAATCATACTGTTACAAAGAGCTCCCTACGCGGAAGTAAATTTTGCGTATTTAAGTTTTATAATCATGTTTCACTACTAAATTAGTTGCATGTAGTAACCCATGTTGTGTTACTGTGACTCACATTTCGTAAAATAATTTCTTCAAAATTACGCAGCATCACAAATAAGTAGGAAGAACGTGTACAATCTCTTGACTCTTATTCGTCTGGATTTTATGAAATTTAGTCTTAAAAGAAAACGGTTGAAACTGTATGGCATGATGATATATTATTGTGTAATGTAAAAAACGGATAGTTTAAATCGTTATCCATAACGTAGATGATTCAGTTGTGGAAAGTAGTGATGTTTTGGTAGCAAAATGCAAGCATGCTGGTTTCTTCGAAAAGTTGTTGTACTGCATAAAGTAAGTATAAACCCAAGTAATACGTCATATCCGGTGCTGTTTTTTGAATGAAGTTAAATGGCAAAAATAATTTATAATCGTGTTGCTTCTCAAGTTGGTTTTTACAAATGCAAACTCTTCTTCGTTGTTTTAACAAAAAATCCTGAAGCGTCATGTCCATTTCATTCATCGTACAAAACAGGAGACATGGTTTCTTAGGAATACATGAGTCTTGTAAGCTTGGCTTGTAACAAAAGTAAAATCAGCCCTGATCGGCAAAGTAGAAAATATTACTGCACAGCCGGTGCTACTGCATTGATATTTTTTTTCACTGGTAAATTTACCTAAAGCCTATAACATAATATACATCTAAGACATAATACTTATTCAGCATAGAAATAATTATAGATTGTGATCTTAATTCATCTATGCTTCGATTTAGGTATATCATAGTATCAACCTAAAATGTAGAATTACGATAATGCAGTCAATTGAACGATAAGCGAACAATTGATTTGATTTGAACATCAGGCAAAGTATATTTTGTATTTTGTATCATCCAGCTATCTGGAGGGAGTCTATGTTTGGAAATAACCATTTCTTATGTGTGCTTTGTGATTTTTACGGTATATACGATGAGATCGAAACAATATTCCGCAACATTGCCGTCATTGCCATTTACAGCCAAACCCTGTCAACAAGGAAACCAGTGTTTTCGGCTAATTCTCTCATGTTTTGTGCAGTATTGCGCTTAGAATCCTTTCATAGTCTTTGGTTTTTGTGGCGTAGAATTGGAATTTCTTTTTGGAGCGATGGGCTTGGCCAGCCGTCTCATTTATGTTTTTTTCCATTTAATTCAGCTTCCAATTTGCATTTAACAGGCTTCATGTGGTAAACACATTATGGTTTACGAACCGACTGAACCTCGCGAATCTAGGAGAGCACCCTTCTTTTAAGTCGTAAATGTCGGACTTCGTGAATATTATGTTCAAATGTATCGCTCATATTAATGCCAGGCCATACCTTCTTGTTGGCAATTCACTTTTTTTCTCTGTTTCTCCTTTCATTCGTACTGCAACGGTTTTATGATATCTACTTGTTGCTTATAATATTATGTCTAAATTTGTAACGTCACGATACAGAATCCTTTCAAATGACTGTAAACAATTATTCTCTCCATACATGAATCCCAGGCCGATGAATTTTGGGAGTAATATCTTCACACATGATTCTGAGTTTTCTCATATTCTCACATCTCACAAACATACAAGTATTTCAGCAGAATTTGAAGTATTCCCTGTACAGTTCGTCTCGTACGGTTTGTGGCGACAAAACTACCTCCATCATGTTCATCCCTGGCAATGTTCAATATGTAATTGATGTTAATAATCGTTCCTTAAAACTCTAATTTTGGATCATGGTGAGCTCTTCCTAGAAACTTTGCATTGCATATTGCATAAGTCAAATGTAGGTGAATCAATAAAGCAATTCAAATAAATAAATTGGTGTTAAGAATCGTTCCTTAATACTCTAATTTTGGATCATGGTGAGCTCTTCCTAGAAACTTTGCATTGCATATTGTATAAGTCAAATGTAGGTGAATCAATAAAGCAATTCAAATAAATATTTTTTTACGTAATACACACATTTATCCTTAAATGACATCATGTTTTTGAATCAGTCATTATGAAAACAACAAATGATAAATAAATCGCATATAAGGTGAATATGGTATTTATAAACACAATATAGTACTATCAACTATAAAACAACAATCGATGATCTCCTTCGTGGTGGCCATACTTCAGAATTGACATTTAAACAAAATATCTTATGCGATTTGTCTGCCAAAAGTTATACCTCTGACTAAATAATTACTGTTGTTATAGTAATTTTTGATCTATGTAATATGCAGATTACCGTGTAGGTTGTTTTATCATCGCAGGGATGAGATAAATTAAAGCGTAATGACCCCGCTTACACGGGGTTCAATACGCTTCGCATAGACAATGCAACTGCCATGTATGCACAATAGATGACTAATAGGTGTAAATAGGTAGTGAAATGAGCCTCTCTTATTACATGGACGCTGTAAAGGTTGTCTCTTACAAGACATTTTCAGTCCCATTTATTTGTTTACGTTGGTCAATGGTACAGTGGAGCTGTTTTGGTGGCTCATATTATTATGAGTTCTATTTGCTCTCAAATGATCAAATGATCATTTCACTGATAAGTTTGGTATAACCTTAACATAGTGTTAGTGTCTTGACAAAACTGTGAAATCCCCCAACTTTGAAATAGGTTTACTTTGTTTATGAGTCGCTTGGTATACCTTCCATTCTAACACTGTTCCACTTCGAAATTTCTATTTTTCCTATAATAGTGGGGAAATACAGAAATTATCATTGGAACTGCTTCACAATTGGTTGTCAAATGTATGCACGTTCCCATATTGAAACTATATTACCTATAATATCATAATATATAGAAACGATTGTATATGGAATGAAGGAAGCAGCTAAGTAGGGGTTTCGTAGCTTTGAAGGAAGTTAGGGCTTCTGTGGCAAAGATTACAGCTTTCTTTTTCCGGTGGATAGGAAACTTTGACGATTGCCACGACGATCATGTTTTAGTCTGATACTGATACATATTCTGAATGGAACCACAACGCAACTTTAGAAACTTCCTCCATTTCCTCGTCGTTTGTTGGATGAGCTATTCTTTACAGCATTTCACATTTGGTGTGGTCACTGATGTGAAAAATCTGTTTTAATGTATGTCGGGCTGGATATAAACCCAATGTAAAATCTCAATATGTTTTAGCATAAAAAACATTTTATTACACAATGTGTTTTCCAGCACATTCATGCATCCGTTTTCGTCATCGAACATCAATGAAATAATAGCTAACTTGTGTCGTATAATGCATAGCTAAGACTCGCAAAGAGGACAACAGGATGCACTTCTGGGGTTTGTTTAATCCTGTTGTGATGGTACATGTGTGTGGTAAAAACTCGAACGAAGATGCACAA
>JAAXOA010001517.1:0-15714 GCA_036561885.1 Salina celebensis
GCACACAAATTCCTGTCATATATTTGATGACAAATAAGTTGATAATTTCACATAAATAATCAAGACATCATTAAATAAAAATCTCTTGTCTCGCAAAATATGATAATCTGACATCGTTTGATCCAATTTGAGTTTACAACCTTTAGTTCGCGTACGTATTTCGATATTTCGAAACAAAAAGTCTCACGTGCTAGTTACAACACGTGGTCTTTTAGCAGATGAAAACCTTTCATTCTAACAACATTTTTTTTCGAACAGAACATCCAAGCGATATTAATTGGATGATAAATACCTATATTTTATTTTGCTTTTTAAATTAATCACGTGTTTCAAAACGTGCGGCCCAATTGATTTCAAAGAAGCGTGTCAACAGTTTATTTAATGATACTAAATATGACTGTTGTTGTGTTGTTGTTGTATAACCAAATTAAACTTAAAATCAAAATGCTTCGCTATTGTAATCTGAACATTACCCGAAACACATTTTGCCTGAATGCAATCCGAAACGATAATGAAGTATTATGTTTGTTGTCTTTCTTAAAATGCTAGTGCCAAAACAAGCTATTGTGATCTCCACCGAAAAAAAACATCTATGAGGCAACAAGTAAGTAAAACTTATAACATTCTCAGCAAGATATCGTCTCTGATTTCGACACAAACTGAACCTTCCATAATCAGCTCAAAGAAAGTTTCCTGTAGACATTTCATTCAAATCTGTTCCAAGAAAGTAGAATTTTCGAATTCCAAATACCTCTGTCCATGCAAAAAAAAAACTCACACGTGTCTCTGAATGAAATGCTTTCAATTTTAAGCAACGCTACGGCATATCAAGGAACGGGTTGAAGGAACCAGTTTAGCTGTCTGTAATAATAGTATTTGTAATCCTTTTGATGACACTTTCACGTAGGAGTAACAGTAGAAAAGCGTGTTTATTGTTTTGTCTAAATCTAACTGTATAATATAGCCACGAGGTATATTTAATACGGGATTGGGACACATAAGCCAAAAAGCCTTTTGTGCCTCAGTTGCTCCAGAAGGCTTTTGGACAAATTTCACCCAGGAGAAAGTCTCCACATAGTAATAGAAAACTAGACAAGCAACCGCATAGAGTATGTTTTACATGCAAATTGTATTTACTTAAGGGTCAGCACGGTTGTCTGACCCTTGGTAAATACTGCCAGTCAGGGAATATTTTTTTGCTTACAACATCTCGAAGAATTTTCTCATAACAATTCACATAAAAGAAGCTTTGCTACTGGTGGGGGTTTCATACAAAAGAAAAAGATACTAAAAATAGCTTAGATAACAAACAGAATCGCTGGATTTTCAATAAATCTCATGGTTTAAGAAGTACCAAGTCAAGTAGCGAATCCTCCAAGAAAAAGATAATTGAACAACAGGTGCCATTGTTGATTGTGAGTTTTAAGTTAAAAGGTTGTTTTTCTTAAAAGGAGGAAAAAAGGACACGACTGGATTCCCCTCTGGATGAATTGATTTTGATACTGCTCTCCGCATGATATATTTTTGCAAGTTCAGAGAAAGCCTTTGTATGTGAAAGCAAAGGAAATTTGCGAGGGAGTATTGAGTATTCCATTATAAAACCAGCTTTCAAGAGTTAGTCAAGTTTGTATATTTTGTGTTGAAATAGACTATAAAAAAGTTCTATTTTTGGGATGATTTTCAGTTCGATATGGATTTCAATTGGGTTTTGTTTGTGTGAAAGACTGGTTTTGAACGGCTTCTGGGAACGTGCAGCGAGTCTGATGATTCTGACACAAGAGTTGTCAACTGGCTTTGAAAGAGCCTTTGTACAAGCTTAAGATAGAATTAGTCAGTGACATTATAAGGGATTTGGGGGAAGATGAGAAATTCATTTCTGAAAAGCCAAGGTTTATGACGTATGAAATAGGGGTGACGTGGGTCCATGATAGTGAAAAGTTTCTGGAAGTTGAAGTAATGAAATGCATAACAGAGATATTTTTGGTCTTCCAACGTGCTTGTGGCTCTGCTCAAAAGATTTTTTTCTTTTCTTGAATTCCGCAAAAACGAAATGAAATCTAGATGGAGATCAAAAGACAGCGAGACTGACGACATAGACCGCACTTCATTACGCATTATGGATGCAAAGTTATGTGCAAATGAATTAATTAGGTGGTATGCAATTAATGAAATTACAAAAGTTTTCTGGGAACAATAAAAACTAACTTGATGAAAGCTCTACAAACGGAATCTCATGAATTTTAAACAAAACTAAATGTGAATGCCCATCATGCATAATAAAATTAAAGTTGCTTCGACTGTTGGCTATCAAATATGCCTTAATGTAGTATTGAGAAGAATTGATTGTCAACTAGTCAACAATTGGGTCACGGTAAGTGCAAAGCTAATTTGTAGCCAGTAAAGGAATCAATTTACAAAGTAAAGCCGTCAGCGTCAGTTTTCTGACTGCTTTATATAAGCAATAAAACTACATATTTGGACCAGTTATAGTCAACTCTTTACTCTCATATTGATCGTAAAGTGAGCTGTGATCGAAACAGTTACTTCCGGTTTTTGAATATGAAGCATTTTCTTCTTGTTATATCTATAGTTGGAGTTATCGTGGTATGTAATAGAGTTGGAATCAAGTGGAAAAATAAAGTTTTGATCATCAATGTGATAAATTGCTAAAATGATTTGTTTCTGGATGACAGCACTTTTCAATAGGATTTCCTCATCGGGATGATCCTTACAGGCGAGCTCGTCGACGAGAAAAGCAAGCCAGGAAGGCGTATAAAAAACAACAGGCAGCTATAAAATTTGCATTGTTCGGGGCTGGAAATGGAGGAAGTTCAGGCTATAAGATTCCAGAAGCGGGAGGAAGCTCCTCCAATTATCCTCCTATAATTCCGTTCATTCCCAGTGGAAGTGAAATAGCAGGAAGGGTATTTACTATACTCATAAACATTTCTTTCTATGAATTTTATCTAATGCATGTTTTTAAATAGTTTTATATAAAACATATGTCATTATAGCTGGGATTTCTTCCTCCAATACCAACCGACAGAGTAAACAGTGGCTTATCAACGGTTATTAGTGGGGTGAAAAATTACAACGTGGGTGAAGTCTTAACCGGTCTATTTACATTTTCCACTAATGATGATGTTCGGAGTGTAGCGAATACGGTTATAGGAGGAATATTTAGTCCTCGAAAGACGACTCCTGCTCCTACGCCTAGTTCAACCGAGGCTAACAAACCCAATGTGGATCCCCGGAAATCGATCCTGCGAAGACTCCGACTCTGAAGCTTCCTATTTTATCCGATTCACATTATGCTCCTAACTTGAATTAATTGTATTGATAAGGCTTCTAATTAATTCTATTCGCATATACTATTTAAATGGTGCTATCCTATACAACATGTGCTATATTGAGGTACGCTAAACGTAGTTTGTACGTTGTATGTTGTATCCTTCTGTTCTGGTTGACATTCATGCTACGAGCTTGTCAATCACAAAATGGGGTCATTATCAAGTGATCTTTGATGCAAGCAGAGTACAGCGTTGATCTCATATCTTTGATTAATATATGAAGTAGCTGTTAAGTAGCCTAGTCCTCATATTGTTTATATGTTAACTGATGTTTAATTATGTACGTAAATTCAAAGGTTATCTGAGAGTATCGTTCTGAGTCGTATGGGGTGTGAAGGCAGCTGGCATACAATCATACTCATGAATAAATTCTTCATAATATTCTGGTTTTATTTGTAGACTTGAAAGAAATATATTCTATATACTACATTACAAATCGATCGATCGTGGACAACGGACGCCATGGACCAAGCTCCAATGGGTTTTACAAATAACGAAAACAAAAATGCGAGCTGGTCGAATAATGATTGCATTTGTAGGTAATAACAAACGTATCTGGCTGGAATTTGAAAGCCAAATAAAACATAGTTGGCCAATAAAATAGGAAGGAGCTATTCTTTGATTATATTATGTAATATGTAACTTATACATGAATAGGTACTTTGAAAAGTAACGATTGCGTGTGAATATTCGTTTTCTTTAAATCTCGGACAATAGAATGAGTACAAATACAACATTATAAATATGGCATGATTTCGGATTATAATCTCAATCTCGTTCATATCTCGTAACCTTTGTTAAAAACCCTGACTGTGACGGAATCACCTTAAAGGTGTTCTTTTCCTGTAGGAACCGTTAGCAAAGTACGATCAGTCCTGGTTTTAGTTGGATGTCGCCTAATTGGTGTGTGATCACCCCCGGCTGGACTTTTGCTAGAAAAACAATATAAAAATGAGATTGTAGCATTTATACTTGTGTGTAATGTATAATAACATAATCCAAAAATAACTCACCACATAAGATAAATGCTGGCAATCACGAAAATGATGAATGCGGACCCCACAGCAATCATAGCGAACATCCATCCGTTCACAGCTAAATACCATGAACAAATAAAAAAAGAAACAAAGTTAAAGTTACATAACCTTCTAACGCTTCCGCTTGGATACTGGTTTTAATGGCTCTGTGCTAACGTACGGGGTTTGTAATGTACTTTAATTGGGCCTTGGAACGGATGTTCAAAAAGAAACGAGGATTCTCCACCGACGTCCATTGTTTTGTTTGGCTGCAGTATTTCCAAAAACGATGGTGTAATGGAACTCACCTTTCAAAATACAAAAACATTCAACATTAAACAAAATGTTTAAAAAAATACACACCCACATTCTTTTTGAATATAAAGTATATATAAAGACTTACTACTTGTCGAAAACACCTACGCTGTGTTTCCCAACTATCCCAACACGTAAAGATACAACTGGACACACAATTATTATTTGATTATTATAACTGACACTTTCACTCATTAAATTTAATCGCGTCAATAAGTACAAGAAAGTGCAACTCTGCTGTACTACCCGAGAAGATCCTTCCGTCCGAAGTTTCGACGCAAAAAATAAAAATAACAAGCTATATTTTGATATTTTGCAAATCCCAAGGTATCTTGTACCAAGAGAAAGCACGAAGTGAAAGTGAAACACAACGTGATGGATGGTGAAAGCTTACAACCTACGCATTGTGAATTGTGATGACTACAGAGTACAGAGTCTGAAACGGATCCACGCATAAAGAGGAGAAAGATGCTCTGCCGAAAATCGATAGGTTTTGCAAGGTGGAAATCCCTGAAACCAACCATTTTTCATCCATCTTCATAAAAAAACATTTCAGAATTTCAGATATATGCAATTGAGTTGAAATCTGATAATCTGAAATCCAAGCAAGATGTAATGTTTTAACTAAAATTAAAAATATATACAACTCCAATAAATATCTACTCAATACGTTTCAAAATTATCGCAAAATTGGCGAAAAACAAATACTTCTGATTTCGATGTTTTGGAACTCAACATACATAGCGTAAGTCAATGACAAGAAATGCACAAAATTGCATTTTGCACTTTTGTTGTATCCAAGCAGAGGTTTAGGGCGTATAGCAGACGAAGGGAAGACTCCCAAGTATGCATTCGTGATGAGTCATAGAGTAAAGAAACGAGAGGGTCGAATAAGTCGTCCGATTTCAGCTCTCTCTTTTTGAGTAAACAAACAACAACACAATAGAACCACAACCTTCATTGAGTTGTTGTGTCTCAGCTGGTTGCTCGTGATTGATTTGTCGACCTAAGAAAACTTGTACTACAATCTTTTAAAGTGCTTTTAAATAAATTAACGTGTATAACATTTTTGGAGTTTGGTGAATTTTGATTACAAATCATGCCTAAAGTAAGGAGAAGTAGAAAACCACCTCCAGACGGATGGGAACTCATTGAGCCGACTCTTGAGGAATTGGAACAGAAAATGAGAGAAGGTAGACTATCTTTCGAAAACCCGTTGCAAATTTGTGAATGTCTAAGGACTAAGCACAACATTCCATTTTGAAAGTATTAATGAAATTGTTATTTACGTTTCAATTTTATAGCTGAGGCAGAGCCGCATGAAGGGAAACGAAAGGTGGAGTCTTTGTGGCCTATTTTCAAAATCCACCATCAAAAGTCCCGATATGTTTATGACTTGTTTTACAGAAGGAAAGCAATTAGCAGAGGTAACGAATTCCGTTCCGAGTACCGATCGTCACTTGAAGCTTCAATTTTTGTCAACTTTTTAACATTTTTATAATTGTTGCCTTTTCCATTCAGAGTTATACGACTACTGTCTGAAGGAAGGGATTGCAGATGCCAATTTAATAGGTATGAACATGACAATTGCAAGATTACAAAATATACTTACGCTATGTTCCGTTGGTGCTTTTATGATTACTTCTGTTGGTAACACGTGTTTTTAATTTATATAGCCAAATGGAAGAAGCAAGGCTACGAGAACCTTTGCTGTCTACGTTGTATTCAAACAAGGGATACCAATTTTGGAACTAATTGTATATGCCGTGTTCCAAAAAGCAAGCTGGAAGAGGTGCGTCCGTTTGAAAATCATTTCACCTTTCCATATTTTAAGCATAAAAAAAGTAATTTTTGTGATTTATCAACAGGGAAGAATTGTAGAATGCGTACATTGTGGATGTCGGGGATGTTCCGGATAAGAATTGAAGCTTGCCAGTAGCAGTACTAATCTTTTTATCCAGTTAACAATTTCCTCCATCAAATACAAGTTGAAACATATTTGATTCAGATTTTCCTACATCTCTGCCTCTTCCTTGTCTTTCTTCGTAAGATATTTTCCATTTTATTTTCCTACTTTTTCATACTGTAGTTATCATTGTTATATATGGCCATGATTAGCTTCTTGGCCTGTTTGTTTTGTCAATTATCTAATTTGATGATGTTATTTTCAAGTGTTATTATTTTCTAAACGTTCTTCCAAACCTTACCTTATAAATCAATTTTAGGTAACATCCTGTTCCCAACCAGTTAAATACAATAAAAATATTACAAACTATCGCTGCTAGAGTCTGTATAGTTGCAAAAAATGACAGTCTTATTCTCACCTTTCAAGTAAAAAACTCGCTCAATTACTAGAATAAGTAGACACAAAATACAATAACAAAACAAAACTTTGTAGTAGTTGACAAGAAAACAGACTGTAGTACAATTTAGAAAAAAAAGAATATTCAAGAAAAAAGTTAGCTGCAATCGACAACTAAAAATTAAACAATGACTATTAGTTAGGGATTTCACAAATACGGCTTGCAATAAAAACCTTAAAATTCGTAGAGTAATTCAAAGTAGTACAGAAACAAAGGTTTACCAGTTAGGGAAAACAGTTAGCTAACTTTTCAGCTGAACTCTGCCCATCTTAGTGATTTGACAAAGACATGAATTGAAAAATGGAAAAGCTCACATCTTTTTGGCTCTTGAAAGAAACTAACTAATAGTAAGTGACTAATAGTAAGTGAAGTTGTAGTAGTATTAGGGATTTTCTGCTCTATTACTGTAAGCTAAATCGTTTTTGGATAATGTTTTTGCACCATGCAAACATCAGTCAGACTTTCTTACAAACCTGCAGTCAATATAATCTAACGACTGAATTTGAAAATTCCTTTTTGTTTCCATTCAAGTACCTTTTTGCATTTGTAGAAGACGTTTGTGTTTGGTAAAAGTATATTTTATGTAAAAACAGAAAATCTTATTATAACCTGAAAGCACAAAATCAGCAATACAAAAACAACACCGTATTGCCTTGATGAACGAACGAAAGAAAGAAAAAAACTAATATATAGAATGAGTGGTGTGTCTGTGTGTTTAAATTGTTCAATACAACATTTGTTTGGATGTTTGTTAAAAGATAATATATTATGATATAATTGCTATTTTTCCTATACAAACGCTGCATCTGTAAATACTGCATTGCGATTGCGATATTGCGAATACATAGTGAAAAAGAAAATAAAACAAAGTGCGTCTCAACATACGCCATTTGATTAAAATAAAAATGAACTCTAGCTTGGACTGCTAATTTGAATAATGCTTTGAAACAAAAATGCATTCTTTGCATCCGTAATCATGCACACACTATGCAGGACAGTTTCTTGAGGGCCACCTTGTTGCACTGTTGGGTTGGAAACAGGCATCCGATTAGTTTGTCATACGACTTTGTAATTTTAAGTTTTAAACTCATGACAGTAAACTTTTAGAGGACAGTTTTACTCTTCGGCAGTTATGCAATTTTTATCATTTGGACAACTGTATCGTGATTAAATTCGGAGTTTTGCGAAGCGCTTTAGAAGGTCTAGTTTTTTAGAAACGTTTTCTCAATTCATAATTTGCTTAACGAACGTTTTCAATAGCCTGGACGAAGTGGATCCGATCGAGTACGAAAATGTCGCAGTCAAAGATAACCCCCACCTTAGATACAGTTATGATCCATGTCCCGCCAGAAGAGGTAATTGATGACCTTAATATTGTGAAATCTTATTATCCGCTCGGAATTCTCAATTAATCAATAAGTATTTGAATGTGTGCATGATTTGACGGATGTTTTGTTTCTGAAATTCTTAGCTTGAAAAGTATCTTTTCAGCCGAATGGACAGGAATACATTGAAAGCAGCTCGATGCGTTAACAAACTTTGGCAGTCGAAGATTGACCCAATGATGAAGTTCAAGCTGGAGTTGTCAGATTCAACAAAGAAATATGTGGAGGGATTTGGTAATGCGAGGAAAGTTACTTCCTTGGTGACTACTGGATTCCAAGGAAGATATCCAGAGGATGGAATAGCTTTGAATACAGAAATGGTGCGAATTACAGTCAGCGTCACAGACGGATTTGGAACTTTGCGTGACACAAATCGTTCCAAGAAGAACAGAAACAAGAAGATTGGGCTGAGTCCATATAACTTCAGAAGATTTATGCAGGACTTCCGCTTAGTCTCTAAGTTTCATATTGCATCATTGGCTGTCAAATCGTTTGGTGAAGCAAAGGACATCTTGGGAAGAGTTCATCTACCCAATGTTGAGGAAATGATTGTAAGACAGAGTTTAATAGTAGACGTATTAATTTTGATTGAATTTATGTTAATTCTGTTTTTAACTTACTTCAGATAACTTTCTTTGATGGAGGTTTCTTAGAGCTGCTGCCCTTTATGAAAAACTACTTTCCTAAGCTGAAGGCGGTTAACATCGCGAACGTTGCTGAAACTCGGAAGGATCGTCCTATTCTGTACTCATGGGTGTTTGGCTTCGTTGGCCGCCACCGTGGAACACTTTCTGACGTCAGTTTGATACTACCTGAAGGAATGCTTGACGATCGAGGCAGTTATGGAGGCGTACTTGGACCACCAACCCATGGAAATCGACTATTGCTCACCACAACAATGAACGTTCGTAAAGATCTTCGAGATGATCTCAAAACATCCCCTCATATCTACGAAGAACTGAAATATCGTTTGGAAGCTACTACAACATTGTCTAAACTGATCTGGGATACCAGTATGCTGGAAGGGCATCGCAGATACAACCTCGGATCTACATTACTCTTGGCGCAAACTCGACTCACGGAACTTCATTTGGATAATCTTCATTTGAAGGACGTTCCATTATGGGCAAAAATCGGAGAACTCCTTCCAAAAATATCTGAAACCCTCAAGGAACTTTCCCTAGGTGGTTGCTTTTGTGGAGGAAATTCTATTCTGGGAACACACGTTTTCAATTGTTCCTGGCTCAGCAAATGTAACCGTCTTAAGTACCTGGAAATGGTCGTGTGCGGAGTTAGCGTCGAAGCCATTGACCAGTTACCTACCCAGTCGATCACCTTCTTGAACTTTGGCCATTTACTGCTTCAACGTCAGATTGAATATCTAGCCCAAAATATGATTAAGCTGGAATCGTGGTTTATTCCTCAGCGTGGCTGTCTTGTAAATCTGCGGATTCCTCCGGTGACATGCTACTTGTTTAAGGCCGTGCTTTACCTTCCAAACCTCACCAAGATATCTGTATCTACTGACTGTGCCGATATTCGAAGCATTATGGAGTTCGTTCGGGATTCGGATGGGATTTCACCTTGTTGCAATAACAGTTTAATGCCCAACGAACGACATGGAAATGTGGCGTTCCATATTGATCGCAAGGTGTTCATTAGAGACCATTCGGAACTTGGAAATTTTTTGGAGGAAAATCGTGAAAATTCTTTGGGCGATATGGACCATGAAGATCTTATTGGTTTAATCATCAATAATCTAATGGGTGAGCGACTAGAAGTTGAAGTGGACGATGATGATGAGGACGCTCTTTTGGAGTTGGACGATGAGGATGATCCTGTATACGAACTGGCTTTGGCGGAGTTGTTTCAATTTTAAAGTAAAAAAGCGATAATTACACAATCCTATCTACAATACTCGTAATCAAATGCTTTACCAGTGGCAAAATTAACTCCTCTAGCTATTAATGGTTTTTTAAAATGCGTTAAACTGATTTACTGCTTTTAATAATGTTTATAATAAGATAAATGTGTCTGTGTATGAATTAATTGTACTCCCAGAGAATTGTGCCTACTTTTTCGCTATTTTTATGTGATAGTGATGTAAATGAAAAGAAGAAATTACCAAAAAAATCTTGTCGTAACCGTTTTATATTTTATCGCAATCGAAATAAAATGTCAATTGAAATTAAAATGTGTTTTTATAAGTAACTTAGTTTCACGATCTTCAGGCAGCACCCACCAATTGCAACACAAAAGTTGTACTCTGTTTTATACAATTATTATACACCCGTACATTCCTATTGATACTTAACGATAGTACTGAAATATGGCGAAAAGTGCAGCACCCACTAAGGCAGCCAAAAAATGTGTCACATACACTCCTCCCGTACAATTGAAGTATTCAAAGCTCTTCAAAACCGCTTGGAAAAACTTCAGCTTGCCAACGGTGTATGGAGGATATCTTGCTTCACCTAGTTTCTCGCTTAACATACTAAATGATCTGTTGAGAACGCTACGGTGATGGGAAAACGTATCAAAAGAGTATTTTCCGTGATAGTTACCCACTCCTGAGTTTCCAATTCCACCAAATGGAAGTCCATGCCAGGCCATGTGCCACATTGTGTCATTAACACAAACTCCTCCACTTGTCGTAGCCTCAATCAGTTTTGAGTTCATTTCCTCATTCTTTGCAAACGAGTAGAGGGCGAGAGGACGAGGCTTGGAGTTGATATAGTCAATAGCTTCTTGTAAAGAGTTTACTCTAATGATCGGCAAAATTGGACCGAAGATTTCATCTTGCATGATGGGGTCATCCGCAGGTACGTCAGTGACGATAGTAGGTTCAATCCAAAGGTCCTTTTCATCAGTCGTTCCCCCAAAGACAATCTTTCCACGGGTTGTATCCAACAAAGTCTTGATTCGCCGGCAGTGACGTTCATTTATAATCCTGGGAATGTCTGAGTTCCCTTGGAGGTCATCTCCATACCACTCCTTGAGTACGGTGTTGGCAACTTTCAAAAATGCATCTTCCGCTTCCTTTGAACATAAGACGTAGTCAGGAGCTATACAAGTTTGACCCAGGTTTGCATATTTTCCCCAGAGAATCCTTTTCGCAGCGAGTTCAAAGTCAGCAGACTCGTCAACATAGCACGGGCTTTTCCCTCCGAGCTCGAGAGTTACTGGGGTAAGACTTGGTGCGGCGGCGGCCATTACGGCCCGTCCTACTTGGGTTGATCCAGTGCAAAAAATGTAGTCCCATTTGTTATTAGATATTAAGTCTTTTGTACCCTCAACATCTTCAAGGACCACGCGATAGCAGTCATTGTCGAGATATTTTGGTAACAGTTCAGCCATCAAGCGGGCCGAGTGACTGGCGAGCTCAGAAGGTTTCACGACAACACAGTTGCCGGCACAAATGGCACCTGAAATCACACCAAAAACAATGTTCAGTTAAGTTTTAACTTGAAAGGTTTTGTGTGTTGAAAGGACTTACCCATAGCAGGTTGTAAACTAAGCAAAATGGGATAGTTCCACGCGCCCAGGACAAGGACAACTCCATAGGGCTCTTTCCGAATATACGCGCTGTCCAGGACAGCCAACAGATTCACTGGAAGCTTGTCATCTTTTGCCCATTTAGGTGTTCCTCTCATCAACACGCCAAGTTCATTGAGTACAATTTCCAGTTCATACAAAGTCGCCTCCAGTTTGGGCTTCCGCAGGTCTTTTCCGAGGGCTTCCAAAATTTCATTCTGGTTTTCTCGTATCATCCGGTCCATATTCTTCAGTTGCTGGATTCTGAATTCAATAGGCCGTGTTTTCCCTGAGTTGTATGCCTGACGCAGGGAGCTCACAAGCTACGCAAAATAAAACACACATTTATAGCTAATCAAAAGTTCCTTTGTTGCTTATTTTCAAATTCGCTTATCTTACCTCATCATGCTTATTCTTGGTTTTTTCACTCATTTTGTTCCTTATTCCTGCACAGTCCTCGGGAAGTCACGCTGTCTCCAGATCTTTAGTGAATATCACAAAACCTGAGAAAAATCCAGAAAACAATGAGCGTGTCTCCAGCAACCTGATACGCCCGCAAACCATCTTTCATCGCAGTCACTCTGTGAGTGCCATCGTCAACACAACTTTCTTGACAGGATTTAATGATACGTTTGCATGCACTAGAGCTATTGTCATCTTTTTAACTATGCAAACTTTACTTTGCTTCGTTTGTGTGTAACTCAATGCTACCTCTACAACACTGTCTTGAGCGATGTCGTGTCAGTTTTGAAACAATATGAAAATGACCAAATGCACAATAGATACCTGTCTCCAACTTAGTGCCAAAGTAATCACGTTGAAGTCACGCCAAGTTTATTTACGCATGTAAAATTTCAATAAAAAACTTAATTTTTGTTTGTTTTCAATGTTTATAAGGTGAAGGTCATTTAAAGGAGGACTACTTAACGGATAATTGCACACGCACGCCCCTAACAATCACCAAACACCCGTGTTTCCTGAAAACTTTGGATAAACTACTTAACAATGCCTGCCCTAAAATACCAATAACATATTCAAAAATTATCCTTATTTTTTAAAAATACCAACCAATTCAAACTGTCAGACGAACCGGATACGCTGGAGAATTAACGAGGATAATTGTTATGAGATTTTCTATGTGAGAACTGGTCAATATGAGAGAACTGATTACACAATTGTGTATCCTGTCATGCTGAAAGATAAACTAGAGACATAGGCCATCACATCTTCGACTAACACACTCTCACACGCTACAACCCTATAAAACTCCAATTTGAATTGACACGTCCGTCTACCTACAGAAGTACGTATGCACCCCAACAACACAATGATCATCAGTTGAGCCACTATTCCATATTAGAAGCAACACAAAATTCACCTACCTTTTACGTAGAAAACACACGACCAGAGGCTTTGCACGGCAAATACGCAATGAAAGAGAAAAAGTAAATCATACAAAAACGCTGATAGCTCAATAATAGTTCTCGACAATTTATACTATCTTGATAATTGTATGAGAAATACAAATAAAAACACTTTTGAACCTCATCTGCAAGCGAGGGTCCCACTTAAACCAATTCTTTTAACAATCCCAGCAGTTCATGCGAGAAAGCTGTTGTAATAACTGCGTGCACACCAACTTGTTAAAAATGTGCTTTAAGCAGAGAATGTAATTTAGCATAATTCCTTGTTTTGAGTTTTTTTTTTTGAATTGGGGTTCGCCAAAAACCAGAAAGCGTATAAAAGCGTAGAAGATTTGTGAGTGAAAAAAATGGTTGATGGCATGGGTAGGGTATGCTATGGTCATTTTCGACTGGTCATCATCGGTTGATACATCCAATGCAAAAAAAGTATTCAACTTGCGAAAATGTTGTATTCACCTAAGCATTAAAGTACTTCATCAGAATATGAATGACAGCCTAAATGTTGGATATTTTTTGGGCAGTTCTTATGTTCTAGTCATGCGTTCGTTTGCATAAAAGGGAAGCGAATTAGGAAATCTTATAAAAGCGATAATTCAACGCTTAAATAGGGCTCAGTGAGGAAAATATTAAGATGTTTACAGAGAGCATCGAAAATTATAGTAATTTCGGCCCTGCTTGGGAAGAATTTTAAGGAAAAACGTTTTACTATGATCGCCCTTGCTGAAATTAATAGGCTAAGGCAAGTCAGTGCTTTATCCAAGGAAGGGCCATGGTAAATAGGTATTGATGCGTACAAGGGTTTGCAGCGCTTGAGATTGGGATTTTTATTACATACATGTAGTATAACTCAGCTTGGTTGAGTATGCAATTTTGCAGTTTAATTTGCAATTTTAAAGTTTTAAAGAGATTCTCCTTGGCCCGTACAGTTAGTTAATGAGTCACATACAAGACAGTTACTTCAGCATATATGTAAAAGTGATGAGCTGAGTGTTGTACGTTGTACATCGCATGCAAGATTGCATTGTTTGTAGATTGCAAAGTAGAGCAAATTTGAGCCTTTTCAATGGTAATTTTCACCTTGTCTTTTAAACGTGAGGATGCACTAATCTTTGAGTGTGCATGAACCGTCCAAAGTCCACGATTTTGCGCACGCACGAAATATATTTTACGCACGGGTTATCAAGGTTTTATATTGTGGGGGGACTTGAGAAAACATACAGTTGGCTCACGATAGTACATCACTGCTAATGCTATGAATTGAATGTGACAGACTGACAATTGTTTGTGTTTGCACGCAACTTTTTCCCATTAAAGTGTCATGTCATAATGTGTCTGTAAGACAGTACAATAGTAAAGAATATGACTAAGATTTGTGGAAAACTATACAGAGCAAAAATTAACGAGTTTTGTTTTGACGGGGATTAGTAGACCTCAACACGAAGAGCGTTTAGCAAATTGTCACTAAGCTCNAAAAATTAACGAGTTTTGTTTTGACGGGGATTAGTAGACCTCAACACGAAGAGCGTTTAGCAAATTGTCACTAAGCTCACATAAACAATAATTAAAGAGTTAGTGACTTCCTCTCAATTAACAGCGACTTAAAACAACGTGCAATGGTGTAATACTCCATAAAGATATTTAACTTGCACTACCGACAGTACAGTACAATCATATAATAGCTCGCGGTGCAGGAAAGTCATTGTATTGTAATACAAAATATTGTAATATGTTGGCCACACACAATAATTCCATTTCTGTCAAATAAAGAAACGTTTCGTAACACAATCTTTTGGATCTTGACTAGAAAGATTTTATGTACAAAACATTCAGGTTTAAATATAAAGTAATATTTATGAAAATATTGGGAAATTGATCTCGATTGCCACATAGTTTATCAGTTTCATCTTAGTGTTGTTACTCTACAAAAAAGTATTTTCTCACAACTTCGATTCAACCTCCTGAACCCATTCAACCCACAAACAAGACTTTCAACAGTCTGAAGTCTGAACTGTCTGCTTGTGTGTGGCTAAAGAATTACCATAATCTAAAATCTTATAAATTACAAAAGTTTCAGTTGTAGCAGGGAGTGTATGTCTTTCTTTAGCGAGTTATCTATGCTTACAACTATGTGGGTTTAGACCAAAGTAACATAAAAGATACTTTGAAAAATTATGGAAATGCAGTATGATTTACATAAACTGATGTTTTCTGGAAATATGGGGTATTAATTTATTCATAGTTTTTATTAAAGAATCCGAATTAATTTTACTGCTGCTCATAAGCTTGTCTAATCTGCCCGTGAATATTTATCAACCCCTGGATCGCCC
>JAAXOA010001518.1:0-15713 GCA_036561885.1 Salina celebensis
AATTTGGGCGATTCACTCTTTTGGGTGTAGCTTTGCCGGATCCAGCTTCTTTCGCTTTTTTAGTGGCTGTTGCGTTTGGATGAGGGCTTGCCTTATCTGCTGGCTGTGTCTTTGCCTTTGTGGAAACATCCTTAGTTATCCTACTATTTGTTCGATTGATTCTGAAACAAACAGCAGTACTCCATTAATTATATTTCATACTAATAATGAATTGTTAGAAATGTGTTGAAACGCAAGCGTACTTTGTCTCTTTTGAAGATTCTTCCTCCTTCTCTTTTGCAGGTTTAGACTTATCAGTAACGACGATCCGTTGCGCACTGCTTCCACGACTTGAAGAACGATCTTCGGATGATTCCCTACTGGACCTTCCACTCCGTCCCCTTGAAACAGACACTTCTGAATCCACGTCATCGTCTTCCTCAAGTAGTGGTGCTACAATAATAATCAGCTCATAGAATAACTTGCTCCTTTCGATTCCAGACCTTATCAGACTAACAATAAGTATAAAAGTACTTACTCATTCCTTTCTTCCCTTTGCCATCTTTAGATTTAACCTCATCCTTTTTCAGTACTGTGGATGAGTTCCTTTTCGGGCTGTCCTCAACCCCTATACACACTTTTATCATTTCCGCGGCATTTTCGGAACATTTTCTCTTTCCAGGTCTTGAGTTCAAGTCTATTTCTGCTTTGTCTTCTAGGTTTTCATCTCGCGACGCGCTGCTGCTAATCAGATTCCTGCCGCTTTCTCTTATTCGTTCCAGATAGTTTGGAAATTCTTGAGTTCTTGGCATTTTGAGCAGTAGCGTTGCCTTGAATTTTGTCGATGATGCCCATTGCTACAGCGTTGATTGTAGCGGCAGCGTTGTTGGCATTAATTTGGTGTTGATTGTGTAGTATTGGGCTTGACCGTGTTGAGGTTGAAGGAGTGATTGTCAAGCTGCTTGGAGTTGGACTAAGAACCTTTAAACTTCCTGTCGGACTAGGCTTTGGACTACTCCTCAACGACATTAGATCAACTTTATTTGAAACCTTGTTTGATTTTGTTTCACTGACGAATGCGGTAATGTCTGGACTCAATCTTGGATTAGAACGTGTGCTTCGAGTGCAGCGTTTACCTTCCGGTGGATTCTGTGACGGACTCAAGGCAACTTCCATGTCCATTGGTGGGATTTCTATGGATAACTCTTGGCCAAGGCTGTTAGCATTATCGCAATTTGAGATAGCTGAATTAGAAGAGAGTCCATACGAATGGTCGGATATAACATCTGAGTCGGCAGATTTCATGTCGTTGGAAACCATGTCAGGTTTAACTTGTGGACTGAGACGAGGCTGAGAAGGTGATCTCGAAAACGAATTTATGATTTCTTCGTCCTCACCATGCAAATCTGGTACTACTGGAGATGGAGTTTGAGATACTTGCACTTGGTCTCTCGTTTTCGGGGCAGCGGAGTATGTATACAGGGGTGACGTAACTCTCATTACAGATACTGGAGAGTCCAAGGTAGATGTATCAGTTCTGGAGATAGACAGGAGTTTTTTGGATGACACGTGATTTTCTACGGCTGCCACTGAGCTGACCGTCTCTGGGATGATTTTGGAATGATTCCCTCTTGCTACAGTTCCTTTTCCATCTGCAGCTTTTGTACAATTCTCAGATTGAAAACTTTCCGCTTTCGCTTCTGCTGCTAACACATCAGCCAAATCTTTCTCATCGTGAATAATGTCCGCCTCGAAGGGTAAATCGTCGTTATTCAATGGGGATCCTGTGTCAACAATTTCGACTCCATCTAACTTCTTGAATAACGACTCAGACTGAATGGAGTGTTCTGGTTTGGAAGCAGCATTGGCCAAAGGTGTTTCCGGCTTCACAACTTTCTTTGCAGCGCTCTGATCTGCTGCAGGTTTGAGTACCTGTCTGAATGCTATTGGTTCTTGCAGACTTGATGGTAGGTTTGAAGGGCGTATAACACGTATTGTTGTTGGCTGGTTGCCCATAAGGACGGAGTTGAGGACCATCGATTGTGATAAACCGCTCTGCTGTGACATCTTGATAGGTTGTGTCATAAGTACTTTGACGTTGCCAGTCACATTCGTTCCACTTGCAGATGATACTGATATTGGCAAGAAGTGAAGATTTCCACCTGTAGAGAGATGTTGAACCGTATTTCCAATCAATGTTGTCTTTGGCGAAGAAGACCTTGAGCCAGCGTTTGCCACGATGTTAACGGCTTCAAGCAAGTTAGGAGATGCACGGTTTGGAGTACCTGCTCCTAGTGGAATAGTTTGAATTTGCTCTCCAGACTTTTTCTGCAATGTGACAAGCTTGATGGGAATCATTTTATTTCCTCCGGGTAGTACTACTTGGGATTGTTGTAGATGAGCAAAGTTTGCAGGAATGCTATGAGGGTGGATTGCATACACAGTTTGCGGTTGCCCACAAGACGAAGAAGATGCGACAGAAATGGATGCTACAGATGTTAAAGCGGCAGATGAGATTCCTATTGAAACATTTGGAATTATGGTAGATTGCAGGTTGCCTGGAATTTGGTGTAGAGTTGCCGTTGCAGATGATGATGTAGCACCAAGCTTTGGTCGCTGCAACACATTTGGGAGCGGCCGTGCCTGTGGAATAGCGATACTCACGGATTGAGGTAGAGTCTGCATTTTGTGAGCAGCAGCTTTCACAGCGTTTGAATTGACTGTAGCTGGGACACTTTCCTTCACTTGACGCTCTTGAGTGTCCAAGTTTGCTGACGCTGCAACCTTAGCAGATTGCGTAAGTGCATCTTGCTTTTCTGAGGTTTTACTCACTTTTGGTAAGTTGTCGTGCAATCTCTTGAGCGTATTTTGAAGTGCACCTGGTTTTATTTCTGCTCTACGTTTGTACGTATTCTTTGTGCCACCTTTGCCATCAGGGTTTGCAGATCTTAACGATTCTGACGGTAGAACAATTGAGATTGGAGGAGCACTCGAAGTAGAAGGTGGCACCTCTGTTTTCTTTGGTGTCATAATAGTAACGTTCACATCGCCTTCTCCTCTCGTAGTATCACCTCGTGCATCTGACACGGTCTCAACTTTCTCGACTATCGTAGTTGTTTTAAGTTTAACACTTGTCACTTTTGTAGTTGGTTTTGATCCTACTGAGACTAATTGTGGCACCAGCTTCGTCCTCTCCTTGGGGGTTTTTGTATTGCCGGTAACTTTGGTTGTAGCTGAAGGTGTTGCTTGAGGTTTGGAATCAAAACTATTTGACATAGATTGAGTAGTGTCTTTCTTCTTGTCATCAGTGTTTCCAATCAGAACTTTTTCTTCTTTTGAAACGACTACAGTTTGCGGTTCTGGTTTCCCAATTGGCTTCGATTCATCTTTAACAATTTCGCTTGGAGGTGCAGTTATAGGCACTGCATCGGATTTTCCGACGGTAAGCGGAGAGGAGATTTCAGATTCACTGACAATTTGCAGCTCCTTCTTTGGGACGCATACGTCAGGTGTTGGTTTACTGATTTCGTCCTGATTTGTGTCCTCATTTTTACCCGTTTCCACAGTAGGGGATTCCGCGTTGGTACCTGAAATCAAAATACAGCCTGTTCAGTTTTGCTAAACGCATATAAAACGTATTCAATGCGCGAATACAAAGGTTGAAAAGACATACCTTCCTTTCCTCCAGTGGAAACCCCATCCACTTCCACTGTTTTCAAACAAATATTACTTTCTTTTTCTGCCATGGCCGAGCTGGCCTCTTGGACTAGTCCTGATAGCTTTTCCAACCTCGGAGGATCAATTTCTGATTTGATGTCAAGTTCTGCATCCACAGATTTTGACTCCTTATTATTAGATGGGTCAGTGGATAAACCTTTTTCCGAAGGAATCATTTCAAGTTGCACGAGCTTGTCATCTTCGATATTGTTTGGCATGCTACACTGCTTCACATCAGGACAGACTGAAAACGGCAAGATCAGTTTCCATTCAAAATTCATGAGTTCACAGATGGATAATTAATTAGCTAGTAAATAGTATAATGTGATAAACAACAAAAATGTTACCTTTCTCGGACTGTGTTTGCACTATGGGTTCCACCTCTTTTGGGATTTGCACAAGCGCTACATCTACTAAATTCGGCTGCCCCGCCATGTCAAGATTGACTTTTATAGACATCTCGGTGGAATCCGTTGTTGAACCCGATGGTAGCGCGGCTTTGGGTTTGACATCAAGTAGGTCCATTGTAATGTTCTCTATTGTTTGATCAGTTTTTGTCACTTCGTCTATCTCCTCCTTTTCAGATTTCGACTTCTGACTAACAGCACATGGATCTTCCTTGACCGCAGCCGAAACATCTAAAGACATCAATAGGTATTGTGATTAAAAGATTAACCAGACAACTATTTGCTTCGAAGAAGAAAAAAGACAACTTGCCATCTTCAACTGGTTTTTCCTTGGGATAATCATTAATGTGATTAACCCCGTCTGATTCACTATCAAGTGCATAGCTCTTAACTTCCTTTGTCTCCAAAACTGCGTCAGACACGTCGCTGGCTACTTGCTCCAACTTTAATTGTTCTACCTGTTCGCGTGTCCTTTGCTCATCAATGTTTTCCTCAACAGTCATTTGAGGAGCGGACATTTCTGTATTTTCAATTGATAATTTTATCAAAGGATTCAAGACAACTGCCTGGGTCATGTCAGGTTCTTTCACAGAAGGCAACTCAGTAATCTTAACAGCAGGAGTTACTTCGTCATTAGTGCTTGCTATCGTTGTTTGTAGATGTTCAGTGGGTAAACCAGCTTCATCAGTATTTTTGTCTAAAAAAAGTTTAACCGATTTAACAGAAAGTTTACGCTAATATTCGTTAAAATAAAGGTGGCACACAACTTACCAAGCTTTAGAGGAGTCGATGTGATTGGAGGTGTGTCTATGGAAGAGATTTTAACTTCGTTCGTTTCAATGATATTTTCCATCGGCAAGGACTCCGTTGTGGTTACAGGAATAACATCGGCATCGGTGGCTTTCACTTCCGGTTCAATGTCGGGTTTACTAGCGACCAGCTGAGGATTGGAGGGCTCCCTGATATTTTCCAGGCTCACACAATCCACAACTTTATCAGACATTGGCTCCTCGATTGTATCTGTTATCGTAGCACCGGTATACGGAACCGTTTCAGGTTTAGTATCAACAACTCCAAGCTGCTGAGGTATAAGCTTACTTTCAAACCCTGTTGAAGTATCCATTTCAACATTCGTCTCCTCGCATTCCACAGAACTTTTAGAAATAATATCACATGAATCGGTAGAAAGGCTTATCACAGAACTGACAACTCTTTCATCCTTATTAGAAAGTTCTACTTGAGGATAATCAGGTTTTGAAGTGTCAAATTTCTCCAGAGGAGAAGCGACATGCTCGTCAGTTGAGTCTCCGCCTTTTACTGATGGAGAATCTGGTATTTTGAAGGCACCCTTGGATGAATCGTCTAAAGAAGGAGGTGGAGAACTGACTTTTAACTCGTTTGAAAATGGTGTTGGTTCGTTTGCACTGCTGGTATCAAGAGAATCGAGTAGCTCTGTTTGTGATTTAGGGATACTATTATCAGGCAAAATGTTCTGAGATATTGTATCATCAACAGCAGCAGAAACAGCTTCCTTGTTATTTAACAGCGCGGTAGATTTCAGATTCGTTTGAGTACTCTCATCGGGGCTGTGTTCCCTCTCAGGTTCCTTGAGATCACTTTCACTTTTGCTGTTCAACCCAACTCCATGTTCCTCGGTTGGCGATGTAGTGGTAGTTGATGCATCTGCAACAGGTTCTTTTAATGGGGATTTGACATTATTGTTGATGGGAGAGGCAACTTTCTCCAACACTTCGACCTCCTGCATGATCTCGGGAAAGTCTGCACTAGATTTTCTACCAATCTCACTTCCTTTCTGTATAGCTTCAGGCGTTGGCAGCATAATGGCAGGCTGTAGCACCGGCATAGTGAGATTTGCAGAATCTTTGCTCTCGTCAATGGAAGTAATTTGTCCTTGCCTTCGATCGTTCACTTCTTTGCTCAGTTTTGGACGGGAAAGTTTTGCTTTTACTTTATCCCCAGTATTTCCCATCGAATTTCTGTCTAACACCCCATCTAAACTTTTCACTCTACTCTTCACTCTTTTCGTACTTCCGGTGGATTTACATGGCGACAACTTTGTATCATGGGAGTTAAGCAGCGTCGATTTGTTGACGAAGGCTAACGAGGTAGATGGATTCTCTGAAGCATTCGATTCCTTATTTATGACTACAGGTTCTTTGGTCTGACCAATGGTGGATGGAGGAGGAGGCATGTCTTTTTCTTCCCTTCGAGGACTTACTACAACAGCAGCATTTTTACCACGCAACGAGATATGAAGAGGAGGGACACGAGGTTGTTCACCTGCGTTACTCTGACTGTTCACGGAAGATGATGGTAATGTGGAACCTGTCATGCTGACGGGATTGGTGGTAGCAGAAGCTGTACCGGGCAAAAATGAACCCTTTTCTGATTTTTTGACGAAAGAGACGTCAACTTTGTAAGCTGGAGAAATCGGTTCGTTCTTCTCCAGCTTCAGTCGAAGCTTAATTTTTTCCCCTGTCATAGAGGTAGCAGTGACTGTTGCAGGACCAGGAAGAGGGTCCTTGGCATCTTTTAGGGTTTGTAAGGCAGCGTTGAGGGAAGAGTCGTCGCGGAGTTTCTTCGAAACGGAAATGACAGAACCTACACCTGTGTCAGTAGAGTTACCTGGGAAGGGAATGCCTTTTCCTGGAACTTGGTTAACTGTCTTTTTCCCGTCGATGTCCAAACCCAAGATGGTATCACTTGGGGATGACTTGATGACACGTGCAACAGTAACACCAGTCTCAGTAGTTACGATTTGGCGGTGGAAAGCAATAGGCAATGAAGCTCCTTTGCCTGGTTTGTTTCTGCTTCCTTTGTGGGAGTTGAACTTGCGTCCAGCCTCACCGTCGCCATCATCACCCTCTTCACTTTCCGAACTGCTTTCACTCGGCATTGGCTCTAAGTGACCTGTCAATGGATTAATGAGGAACTGACGAGGCTTTCCTGGAGATGTAATTTGGCCTGGAAGGAACGCCCTGTTGGGCGGTCGCTTATTAACTAGTGTAGTTCTTCCGATATGTTGGAGTTGACTAGTGGACGATTTGGCGTCTGAGTTGTAACCGGCTGTTTGGACAACTACATTTGATGCTGCTGAGTTTTTTGCGATGACTGAGTTGCTGCTGTGAGAAAGTTTTTGAACTTGTGACGACAGTCGAGGATCAGGAGGTGGAATGAAAGTCTTACTGTCTGATTCCCTATTGATATTACTACTAACATTAGAACTAGACTTATTTGAAGAATTACTAACTATATTCACTGTAGTGATTGGAAGCAAGGTACGCGATTGGTCCGCTGACGATGACGCCGTTGAAACTGTTGCGGAGGCGTCACCAGTAGATACTTGGTGCTGTTCTTTTGATTGAACAAATGTGACTATGGTCGAATTCTGAGATTTAGGGTCACCCTCAGAGACACCGCTAACCACGGATGACTGTGGAAATATAGAGGTGGGTATTGGGATTGGACCATTTGACAAAGATGTTATTTCAGAATTAGTGGAGAGTTGAGTATGAGCGACTGTAGTCTCGCCAGGTGTAGCATTTCCAAGCAAAGGTGTTGCCGCATTTCCTGGGTAAGGGGGAGGTGGGGGATGTTGTTGTTGCTGAACTGGAATGCTTCTCATTTGCCCAGACGCTGGATCAAGTAAACGAATATTTCCTTGCACGATTGTCCTTCCTTTGATAGGATTACTTGAGCTAGGGTCAGAATGATTGGGCATCCCTACTTTCCCGCTAGGTGACGACGGCGCGACGCTGACACGGTTCATTGTAACAGACGACGCAACGTCAGAAGGCAACGGTAGTACGAACTGAAACTGTTCCGGCGTACTCGATTTGAAGGAAGTCGTTGTCACGGACAGCTTTCCCTCCGGACCACTGATTGAACTACAACCCGTAGGCGTACTCTTTGGAATAGACGAAGCACCATCCAAACTCACACCCCTCTTTGTCTTTTTCATTTGCTGATGCTGCTGCAGTAAGTATTTGGCTTGCACGTTGTCCTTTCCACTAACCGCCGCCGCCACATTAATGTTGATACTCTTCTGCTGCAACTTTTGTTGATTGTATGCGTCTGAGCTTGTTGTGGACAAGGAGGATCCTGCTGGAGCATCGCTGTTTTGGAGAAGATTAACCAAAAGTGGACTTGACACCGGTTGTGCCAGCGATGAGACACCAGAAGTACTATCACTAAAAATTGCAGCAGCCCCTGCCGGCACCTCACTACTACACTCACTCCCTGTCCTGTTGCTGAGAAGAGACTGGGCACTAGTTGATGACTCCCCACCCAACGTAGTTGGCAACAAGGAGTTCAGAGTTGTTGCTGGGGGAGTGGGGGCAACTGAAGTTAACGTTTGATTACGCGCCTGAACGTTTAAGATACCACTATGCGAACTAGAACTGCTTAGACTATGGTTAGAACTAACTGTATTCACACCAGGATAAGGCGGTGGAACATTCACAAATTGAAGTTGTAAGCTCTGGCTTGGGCCGGCATGACTAAGAGCTACATTATTAGTACCACTTACATCTAAACTTGCCACATTGCTGCCGACCAACTGAGTTGCGGAATTTCTTCCCGGCGAGTTTTCGATAATCAACCTGGTCACCTGAGGTTCACTGTTCACACCAGTCAAAATTGCCGAAGTACTCACAAACACAGGCGCACCAGGAGTTGTCGACGCTAGGCTGGGAGCAGTCGCGGGGACAGATGATTGCGGAGACGGTTTGTTAGCTCCTTGGAGTAACGACGGTGTTGATGTAGGGACAGAGCTAACGATGCTGTTTGTACTATTTGCTGCATTACTACCATTACTATTATTACTAACCACACTATTGTTACTGCTCATCATAGGACTCATTTCACTTCTGTGTATAGCTTGCGCAGCATGCGTCATACTGACGAAGGGGAAGGGACCACCGAGTGGAGGACGGACACCAGTGGCCGTTCCTTTTGGTGGCAGGACAGGAATTGATTCTCCAGTAGGTGCGACCACATTTGGACTACGAAATGACAGGGACGAGGAGGAAGAAGATGAAAGCATGTCCAGCGTAACTGCCATTCCGGTTGCATCTCCAGATGGTCCAGGTGTAAGAGGGAGTGGAGACGAGATTGACGCCACCGAGGAAGATATGGATGAGAGTGAAGGCGACGAGGCAGTAAGGGACGACGAGGAGACCCCCGACGTCCCTGACGATCCTGCAGGCTCATCACTTGTTTGTCTTAAGATCACCTGAGTCGGTTCATTGTTTTGGGATGCCCAAGTTAACGAGATCACCTACGAATTAATCACATAATTGCGTGTCAAAAAATGCAAAATCTTCAAAACCGAGTACGTTATTGACTGCGATAATAGTTACCTGATCGCCTTCCACCTGGACCGAGAGAATGCCCATAGACCGAAGCACATTTGACCCTTGTTGAGCCAAAAGCTTCAGTTTTTGAGCAGCTTCCTTCGGAATACTGATGGTCACCCGAACAGAATTCCATGGCTCGATCTTTCGCACCCTAAATGGATCTTTCGTTTCTGAAAGAAAATCATATTTTAAACTTATTACACATCTTTTCCAGATAAACAAATATTTGCACACAGAGCGATTGAGTTTTACACTAAAATAGTATTAAACTAGTTCAAGGATCGCTGTGCATTTAGCAAAGTAAGAAAAGAAGATCTTTGTCTGGAGTGATCGTTTTCTCAAAGAATCATGTGAATACCACAGTTGAAGAATTACCTAGCATTATGTGATTGTTCAGAGGACAATCATCAGGCGCTGTGAGGTCGCATAAAACAGCTCTGGCTTTGCTAACCAACGCATTCGCTTTCAAAACCCTGTCGTCCTATAATCCATTACAGTAAAACTCAATCCTTCCATAACGATAACGGTAGAGAGAGAGGTATATCACTAAGGATTAATTTTTTGTCGGGACATTTCACTCACTGGAAATGTAAAGAGCTGTCTTCAAATTATCAACTAATGTACGAAATCTATCCTGAAAATCGGGATCATGAAGATTTCCTTCGCAAGTCACCACTGCTTCTATCAAGTCTTGTTCATCTCCTGCGGCCATTTCTAAAGTTTAAAAAAACATTGTTAGCTCAGTACGAAGTAAAATAAACTGTAAATTTAGTAAATAGTAAATATTTTACCTATAACACTTCTCAGACCGATGAAACACCTTCGTCCAGTACATTTCAATGCTACATGTACTCACATGGGGTTCCAATCTCAAAACTAGTTGAAGAAAAACAAATTTACAAGATTTTTTTATTAGTGCATTTGTTGAATTTTAGATTTATCAATTCAAAACAAAATACTTACATCTTTTCCAGACTGCATAGATAATATTTCAACTTAATAAACAACCTGATCTTGCAATAATAAGAAATCCCGATTTAAACCGAAAACCAAACAGAAAACTAAAGTACCCAGCAAATCATAAAAACTTTCACAGTCAACTCTCCTTTTTTCTTGTGTTACACAAGTGAAGATATTTTTGTTAGTTTACATGTGCGCAGTTTCTCATTAAACACAAAAGTCACATTTCCTCACAGAATCAACTTCAAATTTGTTTTCCAATCCATTCTTCTTTCCGCTCCATTTAATCCAGTAAATACATTCTAGGCTGCAAACGATCTTCAATTGACACCCTCAAATTATTCACTCCCAAAAGCTCTCCATCCATTTACAAACAAAATCCCTCCAAATTCATTCCACGTCTTCTTGTGATTATAAACCTCTTTAGCTCCTTCTACAAAATTAATTAACTTAATGCACCAACTAGCCAACCACAACTCCCCAAAAACGTGTGTATTGTACAACTTAATCTTGTCCATTCATTGGCGAGTTTTTCTGGAGGATCAGAAGCAGAAAACTACTCATTAGTAATCTTGATTTCTTTCCTTTTTTATTGCTCCTTCTCCAATTAAAAATCTTCCGTGACGAAGACACTGGTTAATATTTTAAACTCTGATTATCTCGCCTCTTTTGATGTTTACTTATTTCAAATTAGAACAAGTGGACGATATTTTTAATTTTTGTGCACTTGACCACTGACTGGTCAGTTGAATTAAAAAAGCGTAAGAGAGACCCTCTCACCAGTAGTGTTTAAAAAAATATTCTACCTTTTTATCTGTGTCTGTACAGTGTACACATAAACATGGTTTTTTCTTCATTCCCAGTCCATATTCTAAATAGTACTTACCTTGTTGTTAGGACTTATAAAACGCTGCTGCTGCTGACTAGGAAGGTAAGACTTTTTTTTGAAAACATTACACTACACAGTACATTGTTGAATCATCTAGGAATAGAAACTATGGAAGGGCTGCGTTATATTAAAAAAAGAAGGATGGTTCTAAATGGAAGGTATACCATAATAAAAATGTATCAACTGTGTAAAAAATATCAGAGCAGAGTAAAAACACAGGCTGTATAACATTTTGGAAAAGATAATGCAAAACATGAGTATGTAAAGTAGCGATAATAATGATAACACTATTTTGATCGATTTGTGCTAAAAACTAAGTTGCACACTATTCTAATGTGAAATTTTGACATTGACAGTAAAAAACAAAAACAAGGCATTTGTGTTTACATTAGTCATCTGTCTGTGTTGTCATTTGTTAAAAACTGGATTTGGATTTGAGATTCACCCAGAAACCAAATTGAAGCATCTGCTGGATTTGATTTGGATTTTTTGGGCGTTCTTCCAATTTTAAAAATAATTAACTGCATCTAAAGAAGATAGAAAGTAGGTCCCATTGTTGTGGTTCCATGCATTTAAAATTGAATAAAAAAGTTAATAACGGTTTTGCAGCTTCTCGTCCGTCTGTGCGTTCATTTACACTCGAATGTAAAAACAGCATGGACTGACAGACCAAAATATTTACACCTCGATTGGAGCTTCACTCGAATCTACCAAAATCTACTGTTCTGCCTTCGACTTTGTTGATAGTGTTAGATGGTACTGCTTTCCAACAAAAAAAAATACTCGAACATCCTCGCTCTGCTACGTTGTTTATCCATTGAAGAGTATCTGTCCTTTTCTCTGGGATACGTAATGGATAGGCTTTTCCTACAATTTTTCTCTGATATTCCTTCGGAGGAGGTACACAGGGAGGACAACTTTTTATAAAAATGCTCAGGACAGTACTCGACAGTGGTGGTACGCTGTGTAACGTAACGACACTTATCAAAACAACGCTCCGAAGCGTGTTTATGCGATCATCTACTCCATTTTAAATACATTATGAGGTTACTCCGCACACATTTTCATCGTTTGGTCGTTGCCTAAAAAAATATGCGAGCGGGGAGCGGAGGAGGATGTACCCAAAAGAAAGATATATTTTTTTTACACGACCAAGACATTCTTTCAAGTCATGTTAATGTTCCCACTGAAAATCTACAGAAAAAACTTTTTTATTAAGTATTGTTGCGTATTGGAGAGCTACTGCATAAGATGATTGCGGAATTCCAAGTTAATTAGTGTAGAATCAAAGTGTGTGGTTGGGGCTCTTAAAAATATGATTTTAATCGGAGGCTTAAAAAATGTATACTTTGAGTTGAGCATTACGAAAGATTTGCGTTATTGAAAGCCTCCACGTAAGAATGAATACGCAGCGAACGTCCAGCTACTTGAGTATATCCAGAGAGGAGTAGTGTGTCATCCAACAAAAAATAATAAATCTATCCTTGTTTTGTATTAGCAATGGGGATGAGCCTGCAATATGCTGGGGGTATTAATGAAAAGAGGAAAAAATAAACGGTTACAAACGGCGATCCGATCTTATGCGAAAAAGATTCTTCAATATGTTCTTGGAGGATGGATGAGAGGTCTTTCTGTATGTTGTTGGAAGGAGCCAAATGGGGAGGGAAAAATGGAAAATGCTGTATGTCTTTGTGGGGATGGATTGGTTTCATACATTTCAAAATATAACAATAACAATGGATGTGTAATACGGGGCGAAATGAAACGTCGCCTGTAGTTTGCGCTGATGGTCTTGCTCATTTATCTAATACTAAGAAATGATTACCGGACTGGCACATGAAATAAACGCGATCAAGCGTGAACTTTATTCTTTGAGATTTTTTTTTTCTTTCTGTTAATAAACTACATAGTTGACAATTGAATTTGGAAAGAATAAAAGTGTACGTTGCATAAATGAAAACTATAGATGTTAGATTTGTTTTCAATCGTAGACGATGCAACTTAAATGGAATATTTTTATTACGTTTTGCATCTTCGATCTTTGTTGTTTTATACATGATGACTAACTTTGTTTAAGCGAGTTTAGGGTTGAACTAAAGTTGGAGTCTAATCATCATCAGGTCCTACGGACTGGAATACGCCAGCGGCTTTCATTCTCTCGTAGTCTGCGACTGGATCGTACGTCCTGAAGACAAAAACAGCCATTTAAAAACTTGATTAAGTGAAGTTGATTATTTGTATGCAGGGGGTTCTTTAGAATGGCACATACTTGTAGAAATCAGCGTAACGCTGCTTCCTGGGGTTGACGTAGAGCTGACGCCAAGCGGTACAAGTGATGATCGATGCGACAACGGAAATGGCCATGTCTCTCTTGAAACGGCTGACCAGAAATCCCCGCATTTGAGGTGCAGCACTCATCTATAAGAAACAATTACGCATTTAGTGCTAAGGCTAAAACTGATCCATTGATATGATAATCATAAAAAATCAACCAAGACCAAGAAACCTTTCCAGTAACTAATTAATACCTTGATTGAATAGGGAAGTTATCCAACTAACTCCTGAATAGATAAACACACCTGAAATACAGTTGAAAAAGAACACAATTAGTTATACCGGCGGCCTAAATTCTATTAGCTCCTGGAATCCCCCAACTAACTAGAACTAGATAATTGCACTAAATAATGATTTTATAACCTTCGACGGAACTTACTTTTTTAGTTCCAACAGCAAAGCAACACCAAAATGGATCCGTGCTTTTAGCCGTAAAATATATTATTAGTGTGGTGAAGTAAGAAACACCTGACTCGAAATTACTCCGTCCTATTCTGTATTCTTTTACAGGCTCAAAACAACAGACGCACATTTGATATGTGGTGCCTTAGTGGTATGGTGCAGTTGGTGTCAGCGAAAGTACGAACGTCTCATCCCATCTTTTGTCTATTCTGAATATTCAAAAATACTTCGCCAAACGTTCACTAGAGGGTACTAACTTTATTGTCAGAAAAATGCGCCAATTTAAGGTGCTCCGAAAATGTACAGATGTAAACAAAAATCAAACGATTTTACAAAAAAAAAGGAGATAGCAAACAGAAGCAGAGCAAACCTGTAGGAGTGCAGTGTGCTCGTATTTTTGGAAAGTGTTTTGAATTTTAATTGTTCACCTGGAACCTGTTCGACAACGACAAGCAACTATCAGTAAGTGTTTAACTAACTATTTTCCATACATACCGCATCTTGTCTTACAATCCTGCATGATATTCTTTGTCTTGTCGCTTAATTTGATTTCTCTAACTAACCAGAAGTACTGTTTCGTTGATGGTGGAGTAATTTGTAGTAATGTTTTTTTCGGTTTTAATTTCTTTTGATTGAATCCCTTAAGACAATGTGGGGCTCATTAAGATCCAGTTCAGGTAGCACCTCGGGTGACGTTCAAAACCGAAATCCGTCAGCTTCTGGTGGTGAAAGCTCACCTGCTCCAAGTAGTAGTCACCAACAAAGTAGTATATTTGGGTCGACGAGTTTCACCCGTCCTAGAACTTCCATATCATCTTTACTCTCTTCTAGTTTGTTGTCTGGTGGAGGTGGAAGTGGAAACACTACCCTTAATCCAACAGTTGAAGATGTTGCATTAGATGAGCTGAACAGAGAAGCGATAATTCATATTGACACTTTCTTTGGTAAACCAATTGTTATTGTAAAGAAGACTCGGCCTTCGTTTTTGGTGCGTCAAATCAATTCCTGTTTGGTTATCGTTTTGTAGATCGGTTTTGGGCTGAAATCACTCTGTTTGCATTTGAAAGAGCGAAGGAAATCGCTGATAAGGAAAAGGAACAGGCACTTAAAAGTCACATGCATGCGAGCAACTGTGCGTCATCAGGGTTCACCTGGATTATCTTGACCACTTCAATGGCACAAATTGCAATGACCGAGAAAGGCTACATGAACTTTGCATTTTTAGCCCCCAAAGGATTTCTTCGCAAAGATGTAGGTTCCATTTAACTTTGCTTTAAACCTAACGTTAAGTTTTTGCTTTTAATCCCAAAGTTTCTTCTGTCTAGTCGAATCTGAAAACTATTTTGGAATCCATTCGTCTCGATTTGAAGAAGATCGTAGACTCAGGAGTTGCTTCTTCTCCAGCGCGCCACAAAAACTCGCAGATAGCAACCTGCTTGACATTATTCATTAACTTGCGGTTGGAACAAATGGAATTGTATGTTATTACCGAAAGTGCCCTTCGCAACCTTTTAAGCCCTTTGTTGACCATTCTCACATAAACCTCTGTTCTTCCAGCTATGATAGATTATCTGTGTTTGGAACTTCCAAAAACGTGGAAATCGGGGACTTAATATCTGACATAGAAGTCATTTATGAAAAATTCCG
>JAAXOA010001519.1:0-15709 GCA_036561885.1 Salina celebensis
TGAAAACGATTTGCATCTTTGTCCATTGGCCGACTGCCAGCTTCATTGCGGACATGAACGCGGCCATCTTATGACCACTGCGAGAAGCAGGATCCACTACAGCAACTAAATCGACATAAAATACATCGTCTGCGTCTAGTTTTGTGTCAACCACAACGGCCTTCTGGAACTGTGGCAAAGTAAATCGCTTTGATGTTTTAGTTTTAGTGTTTGGATTTCCAAGTGCAGCGCAAACTCTCATAATCGCGTCAGGGTCCTTGTCGTCGTCATCTACAAAATATAATTTCCGTTTACAAGTTGCAAAATTATGATTTCGATTTATTTGATATTTTTATTCATGACCAAATAAGTTCGCATGTGTCCTTACTGAAGTATTTGGCGCAGCTGTCGTAACTGAATTTCTCAACAAGCGCCCAGTCCCCAACCTCGAACGATTCATCATCTTCTAAAGGTCCAATAATCCGCCCGTTCACGACTAGCCCCTTTCCACTGACTGGAACTCCTGTAAGTCGCATGAAAGTGGCCGATAATTCGTCTAGATCACCTTTTCCTCTTTCCTCTGGCGTCCTTTCGTCCGAATACTCTTCTAAAACTTTCTTCGCTTTCGAAATATCATTATCGGCGAATGCCGCGACAAGCTTTTCTTTGAATGACGATGTTCCGGTATCCGTAGGTATAAACGCAAATCGTGCATGCGTCGAAGACTCAGAGAGGAAATCAACTGCAGTTCTAACAAACTTGTGACCACTGGAAGTACTAACATCAGCATAGATCCATACAGTTATGGTGACTGGTTGTCGACGTTTGCTTGATGGAGTCAGGTATGTAACTGATGAAGCAAGTCTGGCGAACATGTTTTTGAGCGGCTTGCCAGGTTCCCACTTTTCGGTTCCATAGGCAGCGAATTTAGAATTACTTACATCCAGAATCTTGTCGTTCAGTCTGTAAACAGACAATTTTACATGATTATTCCAAGGGTTTGTTCATGCAACTTTTTCTTTCAATTATACAATTTGTACCTACTAACCTTGTTAACACATTAGGTTTATTCATCAAATACTCAAATATGTCCGTGTCATCTCGCACTTTCCCGTTGTATGCGTCAATCTGCACACTCTGCGCTTCCCGAAGCAACTGGTTCAAAACAATTTCCTCGAAATCATCTATAGAGTCCCACTTAAGGGGAATTCCATTGAGAAATGCTCCTGGTGCAGGTCGTCCAGTCTTCTTAACAAAATCACAGGCAAGTTCTGCTCCAAAGTCATACTCTTCTCCAACTAAAGCATAACGTTTTCTCAACTGCTTTGTATCTCCCGTTGTTAATGCTTCAACTATATCATTAAACGCTCGTCTGGTTTTCCTTTCTGCTAAAGCGTAGTTCATGATACGTCTAATGAACTCAGTGTCACTAAGCTCCTCGGCATCCTCATTTGTCTTTGCTTTGGGTGAGCACATAACAAATCCGATTCTGACGGGTGATTTGTGTGCCATGAAAGACTGAGCCATTTTAAGTAGAGCTGCGGATAAAAATGATAAATGGAACGATTGATCCAAAAAGATTGATAGTAATGTATGAAATGACGAACTTACCTGATGTAGTAGTAGTGTCTTCGGGGTTAACGGTGATTAGTAGATTGAACACATTACGTCTAACTGGACGTAACATGACTCCGCCCATCCTAAAGAACAATTGGGTAAGATCATCTGGCCAGTCTTCATACTCATCGTCGTTTTCTAAATCGTTGATCCAGTAAACTGAAGAATCTCTCATGTCTAATGCAAAATCAGCCTCAGATGAAGCCTTTGCACCCAGGGATAATATCAAATTAATTTTATCCCTAGTAATAGTGCTATCGTCAGAGTATATGGAGCGCAGAAGTTCCATCATGTCCATTTCAGTTCTAATGCTGTCCATGAAATTGAAAAGATCAATTGAGTCTGGGTCCATGTAAGCTCCCTGGAGAAAGAATGCTCCTTCTCCTTCGTCAAGATTGAATTGAGACGAAAGAACTCTCTGATTGTTGGCAACTGCTTTCTTGAAGTCATTTGGAAGTTTGATTGAGCTGAGTGATGCCGCCCGAGAGGGAAAGTTTCCTGAAACATCCGCAAGGCCTTCGAGCACATTGTCATGAAGCGTGGAAAAGTAGCAAGCCTGCAAACTAAGTTCCTGCACTTGCCATGCTTTCAATGCCTCAAATTCAGACTTTCGACCTCTGGAGGAGGCTAAATGGTTCTGTAGTTTTTCCAGACCTTCAGCTTTGTCAGGATGATTTTTGTGGAGCACGTCAAATACAAATCCTCCGACTTCTTCACCATGTTCAGGTTTGTTTATACTGGAGTCGTCTTGAGCCTTGTATTCCTGAGATTTGAATTGCAACTCGACACCGTAACCAGATAGTTTGAGTTTTTCCTTGTTATCCGGGTCTGGTTTTTGCCATGGTCTAAAAACGTATCCAACTTGTTCTACTTGGGACCTGAAATCAATTCAAATTTTCCATGAACCCGAAATACTAATTGGTATTTGTAATCGTTTTGTGATGACTTTTGATATACGTACTTCAAATATTCATGTAGTTGTAGTGCATTCTTAGACGCTAAGCTTCCATATAATATGGCAATTATTGGTGCTTTGGTGTTGCTTCCAGTTGAGTTTCGTTCTATGGACGAGAGCACATTCCAGATAGGAGACGGGTACTTATGATCTACTTCAACTAGTACTGTCTCTTCTTGGTCCAAATCCGGAGGGTTTTTCAGTGCTTCACGTAGCTGGTCTACTGAACAGTAAATATGATCTGCCCCAATATGTACATACGCATCACATCCTTCCCTTTCAGCCTTATCTGGATTAAGTAACGGCGGAGCCAACTGTTGAAACATGACAACTTTAGGAGAATATGCTCGCGTTCTTAAAGCCCACTCCATAAGACGCAATTTATTACGCCGACAGCAATTCAAACGCTGCCACTGTTGCAAGTTCCATTTCGCCATCTTCTACAATAACAACAACAACAAATCAAAAATTAGTTCCTCTTTAAAAATCATTTACAACCACAAATTTATAGTTGATGTCTTACCAGTTGTTGGTGCCGGCAAATGCTGGATTTTATCCTGAACATTGTCCACATAACTCCAAAACAACTGTGAATCTACACTGGCCACAAACTCTGCAGCTTCCGCTAACAACCGAAGTCGGCGCCCATTGAGCTTGTAACGTTGTCGAGATCTTTTGGTCATGGCTAATTACTTGCCCTATCGACCCCACTAACACTAATATCGTCCACAACCACGTCAACATATCAAAAATATAACAAGCACTACTACTGAGAACCTTCTCTCGGACTCAGTAGTCCATCCACTTAAAATCTATTAAAATCACAACTTTAATCCCTACAAATCCCTTTAGTCCTCGTCCATTTATTTGGCCGGATTCAATATTCAACCGCAAAACCCATCTTCCTATGGACTAACAACTTGTCTGTCTCACATTCCCAAAAGCACTTATGAAAAAAGCTTGTCTTCGTGGCTGTTTTCTGTTCGCTCATTCATGCAAGCATCTGTTCATCTCTTTCTCATCATACCTCATTCATGAAAACATCAACTAACTAAGCAATTCCTTATCTCTGGACTTCAACATTAATTACCTTCCACCTGACGCAAATTCATCATAAAATGTTTCTTTTCATACTTATTAAACGCTCATAGTCCTTAAACCCTTAGTCCAAGCCTTCGTAACGAAATCTGTCAGTTTTGCGCAGATCTGAGAGTACAACCACTACACATTTTTTGCAATCTGCCTGTACTGATGTTTATGCTTTCATGGAAGGATGTGGTGTAGCTGAAAAAAAAAACAAATAAATTTGAGATCATCTGACTACAAACTTTTTCTCAGGTAAATGAACAGACTCATCAGAACACAAGTTTTTTTGTACACAAACAAATTTATTTTAATGATTTCCTGTGATTGGGACAGGAAGGTGGGTGTTTGACAAGGCGCTCAGAGGATAAAAATTGTGTTCAAGAACAAAACAGGGCGTGTTTTTGTTTTGATTGAAAGATGTGATAGTGTGAGTTTTTGGAGGAAATTTGTTAGGAGTTAGCAAAATGTCACAGACGAGTAGTTTGGTGATTCCGATTGTATTGTGGGGAAAAGATGCCCCATCCCATCCAATCAGCTCGATTGCGATTTCTCCAGAGTTGAATTTAATTGTGACTGGGTGTAATGATGGTCAAATCATTATTTGGGATGTGCAACATCAAGAGAGTAAGTTGGGTGGGGGAGCGCAGCAGCAGCCAACGGGAGAGGTGGATAATGAGGAGGAACTTAATCCTCAGGCGATGCTGGAATCGTCACCCTGGGACGTTAGTAAAAGTTACAAATTAAAGATAATGTCTTTCATCCTGTATCCATTTTTGAGAATGTTGTGACTGTTTTGTTTTAGATGACACCAAGGTGCTTCCTGATTGGACACTCAGGACCTATTCTATCTCTTGCGTTTGTGCATCTCACAACGGATAATTTTGATCTCATTATAAGCTCCAGTGATAACGGGTACGTTTTTGAAATCGTCTTGGTGGATTTTAGAAACTTAATTGGAAATTGGAAAGGCGTTTCACTTTCATGATTTTTTTTTTACTTTAGGGAGTTGTGCAATTGGGATGCTATTGATGGTCGCTGTTTGGAAACGACAAAATGCATAAATCCGCATACCAAAATGCAGCCATATACGCTGGCATTTTGTCCAATGGAACCCAAGCTTTTTTGCACTGGCTACTACCCGGATATCCATATTATCGATCCAGTCACACTGGAAACATTGTTGTGTCTGAGCTCTCATGTAAATCCAGACTGGGTCTCTGCTCTCCATGTCCTGCGTCCGAACAAGAAACTAGGTAGGGGAAATTTGTGAATTTCCGATTCATATTTGATGCTGATTGTTTCAAAGTCAATATAATTTGTGATTTTTAGATGATGTAATACTCGCTACGACAATCAGTGGAACGGTGAAAGTTTGGACAATAAACGAACAAGAGTTTCGAGAAAAGACTCCACTTTATGAAAATGAATCCAAGACAATTAGGACCAAGAATGTGTCCACGTTGGTTTGCTGTCTCTTCAATAATCGGACAGTTCTCATCGTTTCAGACAAAGTGTGGCAGGTACTGGTCGCTTCATTGTTTGCTTTCATAAGACTTCATGGGTTTATAATGAGTTTGCAAGTTGAAACTAATTATTTGGTAACAGATCTATGACGCAGGAGATTTCTCAGTTTTAACTCAATGCTCGCCAAAGAACAAATCAGAAATTTGGGTAGGTGGGGATTTCATCTCACCCGACAAAGTAATTGTGTTTGGTTCTTCTGGGAAGGCATATCTCTTCAAGTTACCGAACAAGTAAGCATATAATTTTGTTAGTCTGTTTAAACACAAATACCAACTTAGGAAGTCTTTAAAAAAGTATTTCGGTTTTAGTTGCATTGTGGACCACAAGGATTTCCACCGAATCGGGTTCAAGGACGAGCCATTCAACTATTGTGTATTTAACGTACCCAATTCTAAATCTCTTGTTGCTCCTCCTTGCTTTAACGTGATTCCATTAGGTTTGGAGCCGCCGTCAGCTAGAAAGCCATCAAAATTTGTGCTAATCCGAGGAGATCACGAATCTAAACTAGTTGTATGGAATATACCGGATGTGACAAATTCACAAATTTCTCAGCTGAAGCAAATGGCATTTGGGGATCACATTACAGAATCTGAGGAATCCAAGAAAACTTGTAACCCAAACTTTCAGCCGCCAGGTCCGATTTTTATATTACATCTTGAAATAATCTATCATTACAACTGCAGGTAATAAAAATATACTAACTATTGTAGAGGCTCCGCCTAAGTCGGTTTCGAGTCTTCAGCAAGCTTGGGACAATTTGAAACCATCGCCACCAGGAATACTTGATCAGTTTGTAAGTTTGTGACTTCTTAGAACCTAAGTCAAGAGGGGTCCAATTGAAACATTTGTTTGATTAGGATACTGATGAATGTCGAGGACCTTTACTCACATGTTCGATATTCATTCCACAACAAAGTCGTTTAGTGTGTGGTCGAGAAGATGGTAGTATTGTCGTAGTACCAGCGACGCATGCCATCATGCTTCATCTATTGCACGGAAGACATCAACAATACGAAGGCGAGAATCAACCCAACATAATAATCTATTCAGTCATGCCTGCTAAACATGCTAATTAGTTACCTTTTATTACCTGGTTTTTGCAGAGTGGCCACTTCATCAAATACTGTTGGGACACAAAGGAAAAGTTAACTGTTTGGTCTACCCACATGGCGTTCACCCGCGTTATGATGCCGCATATCTTGTGTCTGGCGGCCGGGACTTCTCCGTTATATTATGGGACATCGTTAAATGCGATTTGTTATACAGGTTCTGTGTTCATGCTGGCGAAATAACGCAAATATTGGTGCCTCCAAACGAATGCAGTGTAAATTATTAATCAATCATACAGCAAACAAATTTGACAATAGGCATGAAAACTTACTTGAAATGTTTTGTATTTTACAGACACGAGTTTTGCAAACTGTTTGCAGTGTGTCAAGTGATCATTCTGCTGCACTGTTGTCCCTTCGTGAAAAGAAGTGTGTACTTTTGGCTTCACGTCATCTATTCCCGATAACATCAATTAAATGGCGTCCATTGGACGACTTCCTAATCATAGGGTGTGCAGATGGAACAGTTCATGTTTGGCAGATGGAAACCGGCCATTTAGATCGAGTTTTATATGGGATGGCTGCGGAAGATGTGCTTTTGGCGTGTGACGAAAACGGGAATCTCACTGCTACACAAGGTGAATCGGGACTAGCTAATCCGGCTGTCCATTTCTTCCGAGGTTTACGTTCAAGAAACCTAGCTGCTATTCGCCACGCTGCCCAAGTATGAAACATGTATTTTATCGATTGCCAATCATATACTGCCTTACCATTGGTTTGACACTTAATTTACTTTTGCAGCGGGGATTGAATCAACTTCAACAGCAAGGCCCACACGTAGCCAACGATCCACTTGACCATTCCAGGACGCGTTTACCACCATTAGTAGTGCAAGGATTGCGTACAAACGACACAGATCCTGAAGCACATGTTCTATTTTTTGACGTAGAAGCGTTGATTGTTCAGTTACTGGGCGATGAATACGGTGCGTTATCGCCTTGCACCTTAGAGGCGCAAGGCCTTATTGGTCAAACAGAATTTTGTAAGATAGTAACATTGACACATTCAGCTAGCCCCGATGCACAGAAAAAGATAGCCGGTGAGTATTGTCTATTTTGCTTTGTCTGCTGTGTGTTTGCAGTTGATTGCACCTGTAACACAAAATCGTTGCATTGTTGCGTGTGAAGTGACATATCTTTACTAACTGTATTGATTGTTAACTGTTAACTATGTCTTGCTTGGGATATGATGACGGATGTGCTTGTAATTTCTGCTGGCTTTTCAAACGGAGCACAGACTTTTTCGGAAAAGTTAAAGATAGGGCTGGTGATATGGAGAAGATTCTAAAAGATAAAGATAAACACGGTACGCATTCTTAAGGTTTAACAATACTTTGTGGTTGATAGTAGAATGGTTCCTGGTTATCTCTTCGCATGAGATTCTAAAATTCTAAAAATACAAATATTCTCTCTTTTTGTGCTTTCCTTTGCTAACTACAATGCTTCCGGGGTTAAGGTCTCTTTGCAAAGGTGAAAGAAGGGGCTGAAAAAATTCAAGCCAAGGCTGAATCCGCCTTGCTCATCAAACAAGAGAAAGAAGCATCCAGCCGAAAGAGTATGTCGAGGGGCATGATATTATTGGTATGAATCCAAAATGTTTGCTTTGAATTAAATGGCTGTTGTTCTTACTGCTATTATAGACTCGGCTGCAAGTTTGGCAGGACTGGGAGAAGGAACTACAAGTAGAAGGCATAGGAATCTCCTCTTTGAATCTTCGATACCAATGGAAATTGCGCAGTTACTGTTGTCGCTTCTACTTGGATGGGGACTGGATCAAGAACTGGATTCTATTTGCGAAGCCCGACTCGGACTTCTAAAGCCCCTCGTTCCAATATGCTTTGGTCAGATATCTAAAGGTGGCTATATGAGTCTGATGTCTCCGACATGGAAACCCGCTGACGTCCGTTCTAAGCTCGAGGAAGCTTTAAAATTCCAGTCTAGTTTGTCGCAACGCGTACGATGGTTCACCAGTCGTACTCATTGGGAGGTCTCGTGCTCCTTAACAACAAATCATTTGCTGGCCATTGTTGCATTGGCCAACACGCTAATGTCGATGCAAAATGCGACTTTTGTGGCTGAACAAGAGAGAATCCGAAAGGCGAACAGGCCCTCTACCAAAGGAACTGGTCAGATTCAGCCACAGCAAGATGATGGATACATCAGTCAACAAGCTGCTTCCAAACATGGATGGTCCCTGGTGGCTACACTTCATTGCGTCATGTTGCATGAAAAGTTAAAGCAGTCCATTTGTTACAAAGAACCACTTGTAGAAACCCTGGCATTACGTTGGCAAGATCGCTGTGTGGAAGTACGGGATGCAGCGCAAGCTCTCTTACTTGCGGAACTGTCGCGTATTGGAGTGGAAGGACGGAAGAAACTGGTAGATCTTTGGGCACCATATCTTCCAAACGTAAATGTCGACCCATTTTCAACTAACGTGAACATAAATCCAATGGGTCAGCAAGGAACACCTGTTACTACTCCATCTAGTCAAGGGGAACCTGCTGGGGATGATCAGGCTTCCGTAGTTGGGACCACGTCTGCAAATTCTGAACAAGATTTCGATGAAGACGTTGATGAACCTAGTCTTAAACCATCTCCATCCGAACACAAACGGAAACAGACTACGGCGATAATCCTCCTTGGAGTGTTAGGAGCCGAATTTGGACAAGAAATAACGGCAAGGAGTATGGACAGTGGAAGAAACAAAGGGGTTGAAGGCTTCGGCGTGGGCAACAGTAATTTAGCCCGTTTGACAAGTATGGCACAAATATTCTACTTCATAATATACTGGTTGCAGCAAAATTTCACAGATTTATTCTCATGTTTGTCTCAAATATTTTTGCTTTCATTTTAGGCAAAGCTCTCAGTCACTTATTATTGAATCCTCAACAAAACCAAGCCATTGGTGGAAAAGTAATTGTGGCACCAACAGGGCCATACTCGCCACTTCGTCGAGCTGCGATAGATCTGATAGGACGAGGATTTACTGTGTGGGAACCATTTTTAGATGTATCGAAAATTCTTCTCGCCCTCCTTGAATTATGCTGTGAAGCAGATAATCTAGTGCCAAGGCAAGTCCTATTTGACCTGACATTCCTTTGAGTTATGCTTAACCGTTCTCCATTTTAATTTATTCCTTGCAGCATGTCTTTTGGACTTCCTCTTACACCTCAGGCGGACGCTTGTCGGACAGCTAGGCATGCTTTAACATTGATTGCAACTGCACGCCCTGCTGCATTCATTACAACAATGGCTAAGGAAGTCGCTAGATACAACACACTTCAACAGAATGCGCAAGCAATTCAAATTAATCTCAACAACATCATTCTTAATCGTTCAAAACCGGAGATTTTACGTGTGATTGAACTTTTGATCGAGAAGATGCAGTCGGAAATATCAGACTTGATTGTCGAGGTACAGTAATTGGCTATTTATGAAAGCTCGGATCATAATTTTCATGATCTAATTCGGTAACCCTTAATTTCAGGTCATGGACATTGTTTTACATTGTGTTGATCATGGTCACTTGAAAACACGAGGGCTTGGGGATGTGTTCCCAGTTTTATGTCGGTTTTCTCAAGTCACGCATTGCCCTACGACCAGACGTATTGCCGTTGGTTCCAAACAAGGAAGTCTTGCTATTTACGAGTTGAGATCGTCAAAATGTCAAACCATTCCGGCACACCAAAGTCCCATCACAGCATGCTCCTTTTCACTTGATGGAAAGTACTTGGCAAGCTATTCATGCACGGAAAACAAAATGTCATTTTGGCAGGTAAGCATTTAACCAGCTTTCCATTCAGCATAGCGTTTACTTCTGTGGAATCGATCAATGCTCTTGAAATATTACAGCAGCAACAGAAACGATTTATTGTTATGTGGTCACGCTATTGACACAACATTAAGCAAAGTAGTAACATTTATTATTCATTTCCCAACAGCAATCCAGCTCTGGAATGTTTGGATTGGGGCATACACAAACACGCTGCGTCAAGACTATTAGTACAGTACCATTACCTGACAACTTGCGGAACACAATTCGCTCTCCACGACTTGTGTGGACAGGAAACAAGAACGTTAGTCTTATGTTGCCTGATGGATCTGAGAATCGATATGGAGTGTAAGCGAGAGATTACTGGACACGCTGGAGGAGTTAGTCGAAAAAGAAGCCCCCTTTCGTTTGGAAGATTGAACCAGAATGAGTAGTACTTGCTTGATCGAACTCTGTTTGCCGGTGTTTTGGGAAAAATGCATAACGAGCTGTTCAGTCCAGCTTGTAGATTTCAAGGGTAATAGAATTCTCTAGTCACACACAGATCACCGTTTTCACTAAAGTAATTTACAATTTACGCAAAGTTCGTATTTCCAATTTAGCTCGTCCTGAACTTGTTTTAAAAGTGAGTTTCGTTAAATCATTCCATACTCCTAAGAAACTTATGGTTATCGCATTTCATTTAAGTATGCGAATTAACGTGCTGGAGTTAATTTGTTAGAGAATGGAAAATATATCTAATATATGGTGCACGCTTTTGAAACTGATTCCTTGTTTTTTTATCGTATTGGAAAATGCTGTGCTAACGGTACCATGTTAAGTACCATATTTTTGTTCAAACCGCTAATCAATTATGGGTTCTTCATAATAAGTGTTTAGAGTAACTTGTTAGTCATCGAGTAAAGCTAGTAAATTATACTATATCTGCGATATAAGAATGGGGAAATGTATGTTCAACCGGATATTGAAAATAAAGTTTAATCTTATCTAAGTGTTTTTTAAGGAGTGCAATATTCTTTTCATAATATTTAGTCTCATCGGGAAAAGAAGTGAAGTACTGTCGAAAGCAAAAAATAGCTGAAACCAAACGTGCGTAGGAGATTCAATGAACCTGTGTGTTTTGCTGACCAACTTTGTTTGTTCAAGTGCAGAAAACGCTTTTTGGAGGATTCACCGCATGTATATTGTATGTAATTGAAAATTGGTATTATTACGTACTAATTATAACTTTAGAGCTTCTATTTGAATCGTTCATTGACAGCTTGCAACTGAAAAAACATCTTTTGATCCATATTAGCAGCTTCTGCATAGAAGCTGGCCAATCATATTACGCATAATGATTGGTATTACTGGTGTACCCGACAAACAGACTTAATTAGGAAGACACTCCCGAAGTCCCGATAGAAGTTTAAATTGTTGCTACGTTGGTAGTATTGGTAGATTGCACTAGACTAAGAAAAAATGTATTTGAAGCTTGGTAAATTCCCATTTATGAATTGCATGAATTTCTCCAAGCGAAAACCCCAATTCATTTTTTATCTGATTAATGATAGCCTCAAGCATCAACATAATACTTTACTTTCATTAAGGTCTTGCCCGTCCAGAACACACATGCTAACAGTGGGGGAATAAAATCTAAACGATTATAATGGATAATTATATTTTAAACAAGGCAATGAGCGCATATCCTGTTATTACAAAGATATGATAATAATTTTCATGATGATTGTCTTTGTTTTGTGGATTCCATAAACACTAAGCACGTTACTTGATTGACTTTTCTATCTGAGAAAGGAAACGTAAACTCCTCAGTTATAAATATGAGGTTTCAGTCATTGTCATACGCTAAGTAATGGATGCTACTCCTTCGCAATTCTCGCACTCACTAAAGCTCAGCATGAAAAAATACACACATATTTTTTTCTTAATTGCAGGATATTTTCATACCGCTATAACTTGTACAAGCTTGGTTGCGTTTTTCATTGCAAAAATAATCTCATGGAAAACAGGACTTGGGTAGGTATAAAAAGACATAAATTTTCTTCAAGAATTTTCCCTTTTGCAAAAACCCCATTACATGCTACATGAATGAGCTTTATCTCCACAAAATAGTTTGTGGGCATTTACACCACCAAATGGTAATGGTTACTTACGGTACATGTTTTTTTATTTATTTCAACAAAAATGGATTAGTATTTCAAATTTATTCATGTGCATACCCTCATACAATAGGAGGTGCACCAGTGCATAGAATCTATCTATTATAGAGATAGCTCAGGTAAACATAAAACACGATAAAATTACATATTTCCATTTGGAATTACATCAACTCATGGTTTGTTACATGGATGATGATGATGATCAACATTTTTTATATCTGATCTAGACTTTTTTTATACCTGTTGGTAAAGCCCACACAACATAAAACTAAATTTAAAATGATTCTATTCGGAACCATGTTCCTCTCATCTTCCTACATCCCACAGGCTGAGTAGATAAGATCCGTTCTCTTGTCTCTAAATCCGTACCTGAGTTACAGGGAAAATTCATTGATTGTTGCTCGTAAAGGTTTTTGCTAGTCTCTCTATAAAACTTTGACAGACAGCGAGGAGAGCATGATTGGCAGCTAACCAGAATAAAACAGTGAGCAACACATAAAAAGCATACAATTGTTGGGGTTGCGCCGTCATTGTTGTATCTGGACCGTGTCTTTGCACATACAATTACAATCAAAAAGGTTGCACGGGGAATGCCTTCAGTCATCAAAATATCTGCAATGAAAAACCTCAATTGTTGGACTTTGTAGTGTTTGCATTCAACTGACGATATCATAGCGAAAATACATATTAAAATTGCAATTCTCTTTTTTATTGATGAAAAAGATATCAGCGAGGAATACACATAAAAATTCGCATATTTTGTATATAAAATGCATCGGTCATTCGGAAACTTGACCAGAAGAGAGAAGAGGATATGCTTCTTTTATCCTTTTTATTGTTATCATGTTGTATCATTGTTACCCGAGTTTGTAAGCTAAACGTAGCACGTAGTGGAAAATAATACATAAAGTTTAGCTATCTGATTTATGGTAAAGCATATTTGATCAACTAGTCAGTTGAAAGGTAGCCGTCGTGAAGATCACAGCGCTAATTCAAACAGCTCTGCCTTTTTTTTATGCGAGGAGCTAACACAAAGATTATGTTCGGTCGGATCAGTTATTGAGTTAAATCAGTTTTTAAAGGGTTTTTAGCTGAGATTTTTTTGTGCCAATTTTTGTTCATTTTTTTAAAAGTTGCAGGTTTGCATGGACGAGTGTGGTGTGAAAGTTGAAGTGTGTTCGTGTTGTAGAAGGAGGTTGCTCTTTGAATGGCCATTCTTGACAATGGGTATCTTCTCTGGTTCACTTACCTTTGCGTGTCTGGAGCTGGATCGTGAGACAAGAGCCATATAAAAAGTTCTACCAAGAAGCCGGTTGATGACGAGTTTTCTTTCAAGTCGCCTTTTAATCGTTTTAATACTCAGTAGACAAAAAATGTGGTCACAAAATAATTGACGAAAGTATAAGTGAGCCCGGTTTGCATAGCCATGTTACCTGGATAGTGAGGTAGGCTACACGCTGTTTAAAATCTAAACTGGAAAAAAATCATTCAAATTGTGAGGATTTATTCATAAAGCAGATTGGCTATTACAATAATATAATATTTAGATAATATTTTACATGCAGTTCATGTGCATTGTTGTGCGACTGTTTAGCAATAAATTACTCTGCTGATTTTGCAACAAAGTAAAATTCATAATGGAAAAGAGGCTGATTCCAAGCGAATAACGATTTGTCTACTCCCAGTTGTACTCTCATGGATGACTATTAAAATGAGAGAAAATGATTAGAGTGCAAAAAATGTCGAAATTGCAGGATGAGTTTGTAAAGACTACGAGGCGAACTTTTACGAGGGTCTAGATGCGATTGCAAATTAATGACCACAATTCCTATAAAGAGAAATAGTTTATGTGGGAATCTAGCCAAAAAATGAAACACTTGTTGAGCTTAGTGTCAAACAATGGGTGCTCCTTACGGAGAAGATTAACTCCAGACTGTATTGGGGCAACTTGAAATACACACAATTCAGTCGGTCTTATACAACTGTGCAGAACCTGAAAATTTTTAATATTGAAATGCTACTAAGCTGACGAGGATGTTGTTGGGTGACCCAACGAAAATACGTTATAATGGTAGGTCTGTGGTGCAAAACCGTTAATTTTGTAGCAAATGTGCCAGTGATCCTGTGGTGCTTGCTATTGGTGACGAATAAATTGGCCGTAGTTTTGGCTCAATTTGGAGAACCGGATTTACAACCTGCTCCGCCGTTTTGGTTGAATGAAATTGACAATGTGAATCGTGTAACACCAACTAATCGAATTAAACCTGACGAAAATTACCCGTTTCAAAGCGACAAAGACAATGTTCGACACTTCCACCAGCTTACCCTTGTCCAAGGTCAGCAAGTTTTTTCTAACAGCTCTGGACACATGTAAGAATCGTAAATGTTTTGTTATTTTCCTTACGCTCCAAATATTTTTTGTACATATTTTATGTCATATTGATTTTGCATTGGCAGAGGATTTATGATTATTGCCCCATCCATTATTCAGCCATCATCTATATTTAAAGCTGTTGTCACCATAAATGATCTCACTGATGCACCGCGGCTTGGAACGCTGCTTAATCATAAACCGTTTGTTGATGTTCGACTTGCACTTTTTCGTAATGGAGCTGATATTCAAGGATCTACTAAACTTATATCACCAGGCTCATCAGATACTCTTCAGATTCTAGTAATTAATTGGTTCAAATTATTTTGCATTCATGCTTTCTTTTTCCAATATTTACCATAAAAAGATATGAATGGAAAATTTTATGTCGAATTTCGAAAAAAAAACAGGTTCCTGAACAGTTACCTCCAGCCAGCTACAAAATAAGAATCGAAGCAAATCATCCAAAAACAACTGGAGGAACATTGTTTTCGTCTGAGTCACCACTTTCTTTTTCGGAGAAATTCTTGTCCATTTTGATTCAGACAAATCGTTATGTTTTCTCCGGGGGACAGAAAGGTGCATAGCAAAAAATAGACTTTTATATGAATTCCTTTGGGATTTTTCTTAACTGCAAATTTTTATGTACATATTTCAGTTCTTTTCCGAGTAATTCTATTACGCAGGGATTTGCTTCCTAATGAGGCTCCCATTGACATTTACATTCTTGTAAGCCTTACATATTTGTAGCACACTGGTAGAAACTGTGTATAGCTAGATTTGATAATGCTTGTATTATGAAACAGGATTCCCGAGGACTAATCATGCGAAGATGGCCATCTCGTGTGAGCAACAACGGTACGGAAAACCTCAACAAAACATAAGTGTTTGAAATTTTAAATATTGTCCAATCATTTTGAGTAATCCCAGTTATTGTGCAATATTAAAGGGGTCCTTGATATGGAATACGAGCTGCCACCGTTTACTGCTCTGGGTAAATGGAAAATCCGCGTTGTTGCAAATGCTCAGGTCCAAGATAAATTTATCTTGCTGGAAAAGTATTTTCAACCTTTACACGAAGTGAGTTGTTTATGTAAAGGAATTTTATGCATAACATAGAGCTAGCACACACATA
>JAAXOA010001520.1:0-15707 GCA_036561885.1 Salina celebensis
GAAGGCCCGAATTCCACCCCCTTGTGGCGCCAGAGGGGGTGCAAGTAGGTCAAATGGTTATTGCCATAGCTCGTAAACGGTTCAACCGATTGAGCTCAAATTTTTTGCAGGTTATATAGTTGTTCTGACAGTTTCGCAATGCTTAATTCTAGCGTTGCAACGGTTTATTATGCTCCTAAACTTCCCAACGCCTTTTTTCCTTTTCGTCTGGGAAAGTCAGGCAAGAATAACAAAGTAAGCGATATATGTTTATGATCTTTTTTAACGGAAAATACAGATTATGGAGCTGAGGGAACAAGTACAATGAAAAGGACTGGGAGTCGTACTTATCACTTGTACTATAAAAAAGACAAGTATGTTATAGTAATAAAAAGAAGGAAAAGACAATCACATAAAAAACCAGACGAACAAAAATTACACGGTTACTATAGTTACAACATTTTTATCTGAAGTGTCAACTGCAGACACACTGCACCTTACAAAAAAATGTAGCAATTCTTTTTTCACCGACTTTTGCAAAGAGGAAAAGAATTGTACAACGTCTGTCATAAATACTCTTCTTTTCACTCAATCTAACTTGAATAACAGACAGAAAGACGAGGCTCTCGGCTGTAAAAGAAAATTTCATTCAATATATTTCTTTAAGTCTCACAACAAAGAAAACGAAAGCTTGACAATAGTTACTATAATAGTGACAGTAAAAGTAGTTTTCATGCAGTTTATAAATGTATTTTTGAGTTAAAGGTAAAAAGTGTCGAAAAGCAGAAAGAGTTTCATTTCATTGTAGCTATTACGGATGAAAAAGGGCACGGGAAATGAAAAGTACTGATATACTTTTTGCATAATGTCAAATGTACGTTTTGTACGTACGTAAAAAAAATAAAACTTTTGAAACACGAGTTTTGGGACATCAAACCAGGATTTTTGAAAATAACAAAGTTTTCATGAGTTGTAAATGTCTCTCTACCGCGTCTACGTAGTAACTGTCAACTTTTTCCTGTGCGCATCACCTTCAGCCTGGAAAATTATTGTGTCATCATAATTTTCTGGGTATGCACACATCTCAAAATTTGTGTTTACTTTCATGCGAAAATTTTGAAAGAGTTAAAAGCGAGTGTGCACATTTCAGCTAAATATTTTACGGAGCTAGTCAGATGCTATTTTGCGACTTGTTCACAAACTTTCTCCTCAATGTCACCCTGACTCGTGAAAAAAAGTTTGCTTATGTGGCATCACAAAAACTCACAATTTTTATGCTTGCGTCACTGTCAATAACAAATGAAACCTGTGTGGGAATAACCTATAAACTAGTATTGAGCCTGAGCCTGAGGACCATTAAATTGAGTGTAAAAACATGTTTGTCCTTTGAAATCAAATTATTATTTTTAAATAAAAAGACTTGGGTAAGGAAGAAATTCATTGGTACCTATTAAGCAGTTTACAACTTGTTCCTGCAAACTCATATTTTATAAAAACCATAAATCCTTCTTGGGCAGTTATTGCAGAAAAATTGCGCCAAGCCCTGAAGGATTCGTTTCCTTTTCTGCTTACCTCTGCATCTTGACTGAAGCTTGTGTGAAAAGTATGTTACTAAAACAGCAAAAAACTACTACGTAAGCAAGCTTCCTCCCAATTTTTTTCTTGGATGACAAACATTTATTCAGCCAACGGTGTAACTTCATTTTTTTCATACCCCTGGAAAAAATCAACGATGCCAAATTGTGTTACCACGATTGTTTTTTTTTCATTCTCGATTAACTTTTTGCTCTTGTGACTTAATAAATATTCATATCTATTTCAATTGTTTTTGTTTGCATGCAACACTCGTGACGTTACCTATTGTATAAACCTTCGTTTGTTCTTTAGCTTAACCCAGCAAATTACTGCCTTTGATGAACAAAATTCCAGAGGATGACGTGGTGAACCCAGCAACCGTAAAATTTTGAGTATTTACCTAGAAACTCAACAACTTGTAAATAACAAAGTAGATCTGTAGGTCTCTATTGTCACAGTTTCGCATTCGCATAAACTTGTAGCTTCCTGTTGCACGACATTCTAATGAAATCTGGTTATTGGAGCGTGGCACGATCAAAAACAAAAAGTTAATGTATAACAATGCATTTCAGCATGTGCTAAAGTTGCACCGTTAAAACTGACAGTCGGAGCAGGAAAAGCCACCAACCTAGTAAAAGGAACAACAGTATTTGATGACACAGCACGAAAAAAATAGTCATGTGGTTCAATTGGCATGACAGGTTCTACGCTTCAGTTCAGATAAGAGGTATCAACCAAATGTGTATTAACGTGCTTGACGTGAATCCCAAGGACTAAAAATATATTCCATGTAATATGTATTATGAAAAGGATGCCGCTGTAGTGTCAATTTCGGTCCTTTTGTTCACAAACTTTCACCGGTATCCACTAATATAATAGAACTACGTGACTTATCATGCGTTTTTTAATACCGTGGAGCTCCAAAGTCGGAATCGGAAGCTACGCATTGTACACATTTGTTCTTTTGACGATCTCTATCATTAATTTGGGTTCTGATAATACAGTGGTAAAAGACCATATATTATAGTTTTTATGAAAAACTTCTAAAAAAAACTTACTCGGGACAATGGAAGACGAATGAGAAGCTTTGAAAGGGATACCTTTCAAGTGTGATTGTCTTTCGTCCAATTTTGTTCGCTGCTGCATGCTGACCTAGCTGGCTAGTTTTATTCTCGATAAATAATGATTAGCTCGCCAAATCAATACTTTGAGAGAAAAGTATGTCAACAGCCAAAAAAATTGTGTGGATGCTAAGGTGTAAGAGAATCTAACAAGCTTTTCATGTCAACCACCACGAACTACGACTGTCCTTGAAGTGTAACTTGTAAAGCTTGCACAATAGCAGTCTTGATGTGAATGTATACAGGAGGCATTGTTTTCTACAATCACGATTTTTTTTTCGTCTCTACGTGAAGTCGCAATCTTGTCTTGTTCTAGTTTGTAGAAAAGTACCCGAGACCTGTATTCAGGGGAAAAGTAGGCGAGGACATTACCCGTCATCATTATCACCATCTTCACACAACTGGTGCGAGTTAGAGTGTGTGAAAGTAATAAACCTGATATACCGTTTCTTTATATGGGATGGAATATGTGCCGTGCATTTCAGCCCATTGCTATCAGTTTAACGTTCGTTTAGATAGAGGGGATTTTTTTTACCCGGATCCAAATAAGATAGACAGTAGACACTTGAAGGAAAGACAAGTTGGACGAGCCTTATGGCTAGACGTTGAGCTCTTGAAGAATTGGGATGCAACTGAAAGGTTGCGTGAAAGTAAAAGAGAAAGCCATTGAAAAGCAATTCCTTCTTTTCTCCTTTCTTTCAGCTCATTCAATTTTTTTCTGTTAATCAAGGCTGTTCCCTAACAGACCCTATGCTTCGTTTTTCTTCAAAGGAAAAAGGTGATTGTAGAATGTGAGGGTAGGAAAAGAAAAAAAGACTATTTCTCTCAATGAGACCGCCTTTCCTGTCGTTAAAACGAAGAGAAGATATTTTTTTATTCGAGTCGTTTTGAACCTAAACGCTGCCATTTCAGCTGGTTGAGGTACAACTGCATCTGCCTTTTACCCTTCCACCACATTTAAGCTAAAGAAACATTTTAAAGGTATAATAATGGCACGAGCACGTCATCATCATCGCAATTTTCACGAGAAGAACGTCTTCTTTTATTGATTCCCAAGGGACAGGACGGAAACTGGGGACGTTGACTTTTCATTCAAGACTTTCTCTTTTTTTACATGTGGGCGACTTATTTTTGAAGTCGGGAAAAACTGAATGAATTTTCATATTTAAAGAAACTTTTCGGAAACTTGGTTTTAAAGAAACAAGCGCTAGACATAAGAAATAATGAAGAAATCTCAACTTCTCCTCGTGTTAAACTTAAATATTAAACGTGAATCAGTATTTTTGTATTTGCAATTTTCAAATTTGTCTCTTCAAGTTTTGAAATATGATAATTCAAGATATATTCCTCCTTCGCTTCGTTCCTGATTAGTTTTATTAATGAATGTATAAGCTTAGAAAAATGTTCTTCGATGAATTTTTCAACATAAACTTTTGAAAAATGAATGCAAGCTTTCTCAACTTTTCCAAAAATACATACGTAATTTCCCAGACAATAATGTATGATAATTTTTGCCTTATATTTTGCTTTTGAAAGAGAATTCTTTCAAAGATTGTCTGAAGGATGTCACTGCAAAAATTCCCATCTTGAATTAACCTACATTTTGTAAGACATGTTTTGGCAGGATTCACACTTACCTTACCCCACTCAAGAAAATATTACAAGAGAGCTAATAGCTAACGTCAGATTGTCAGCGTCACTGTGCTTTTATAAGGAGAATAACCCACACATGTTAAATCCAAGTGAAGACACTTTCTCTCACTTTCTCCGAAAAAAGAAGACTTTTCATTTTCCCAGCCTGTCATGCATAAAATTTGTTTCATTCTTGTCAAAAAGTACATCCAGCTGAAACTGGCTTTCAAAGAAAACGAATCCTTTTTCTGCCATGCACTAAATACTTCTACCTGTCTGCATCTGGCCTGCAGGTATACCCTCATCAAGTGCTATAATATCCTATCTTCTATCTACTTAGTTTTTTCTCTCTTTTCTACAAAGCCTCTTTCTTTCTTTGATCATCTTCACACACAAAAAATCCTTTCATCCTTTTCTTCCCTTAAATGGAGTACATGCTCGAGATGCTGTGCCATTTTTTTCAGAAAAAATGGTAAAAGTGACTAAATTGGTCCATGTTTATCATTATACCTTCACTCTGTGTGTTTTGTCAAGTCAACGAAGCAAGTGAGCGAGGCGACAGCGTTGAACGGAAAAAAGAAAGTAGACTTTCTTGTAGTAACCATGAGCCTCTCTGTCATCCAATTACAGATAATGATACAACCCATTTGAGTACACATCCATATAAAAATTTTACCTATTATGCTATCATGATCCCTAATTTGCTTCCTGCAATTTTCCTCTGGAAGGAAAGAGAACTGTTTTTCACCTGAAGTGAAAATCAGGATATTAGGCAGCATGACTTTTCCTTTCTGTTGACTGTCTTGTAACATTGCGTGTATTTTCCGTTGCCTACCTAATTGAGCAAACATCCTATTTCTTTGCTTCGCTTTCTCAGGTGAAAAGTAAAATGAAATTTCCAGGTTTATAATCATTCCTTCGGGGATCTATATTTGTGTAAAATTATACGACAATGATTATTACAATGATCAATTCTAACTTGTCTTTTCCGCCACGCGGCTTTTCTTGTGTGACAAGAGCAGAGGTGAAAACTCTAGTCTCTCGCGCGCACACAAATACACACACATCTTTCTTTTTTCTTTCTTTTCTGTCTTCCTCCTTCTTTCGCATCAGTTGCTGTGAAAATTATTCTCACTGTGGCTGATTTTCCCACTTCACATTAAAAAGGCGGAGGGATACCTACCACGCTCTGTATCACTTTCACTTTCCTCCCAACAACGAGACCAAGTGGAGAAAGAGAAACTGTTATCTTAATGCCTGTCGTTAGCAAAACTTACCACTTGACTGAATACACTCATTTTCTTATATACTCCTATTTCCCTCCAATGTGGCACCCACGAGACACAGGAAATAAAGGATCGTTCTTGTGTGTAGCACGTTCTTACTCAGCTACCGGTGTGTCTTTTTTTCTCATTGTGTTGTCTCCCAAATTCTCTTTTCTGCTTGTTACAGATGAAAAATCAAGTGTGGGTGTGTATCGGCAGTCATCCTCCACGAAATATGTTCCTCGATGAAGTTTAAGGTGTGTATGACCGCACTACATTTTTATTGTATATATTTTTGCTGTGTCGGCTGTTGGCAAGCAGAAATGGCGGAGATATGTACTACTGGGTTGGTAGAAGAAGCTTAGAATTATCACCTCATAAATTTCTTGTGGAGATTTACCGGTGTGCGTTTGTCTGTACAGTATAGATGGGGGAGATAGATGGAGAAAGTGTGTGTAAGTAGGCGAGAGGGTATTAGGTAAGTAATAGCCAAGACAGTGAAACATTCCTTTTCCTTGCTTTGGTCTGCTGGTTGAGAGAAAACTCAGTGTGAGTTCTCAAGCGGAAGAGAAATAAGGAATTAAGGAACGTCCAAAGAACCTGGCAAAATGGAATCCAAAAAGCTTAAGGTGGTGATGATGACGATTATGACCAGTTTATTATTGGACTCTCGAGGAAATTTTACAGGGTACAAATATAAAGAAAAGGATACTTTATAGTGCACACAAGCACACATAACAAATCCATGTATGTGTTTAAGTCGCTTCTACCTCCCACTAGCAACATCACCAATTTAACAACAGGACTTAAACTGTCATTCTCTCGGTGTTACATTACATCAGACTCTTGTATGGCTAAAATAAGGTGTAACTTTTAGTAAAATAAAACACTAGAGAAATTTTCCCGTGTCCGAGGGAAAAAATGGTACTTGACTTGCTCAGCGAAGCAGCAGTAAAGAAGAACACGGGGTGGAGGTTTAAAATTACGAGTATTATTAGAAAGGATGATGATAATGATTTGAGGAGATGGATAGACACCCCATATCATAAGAGAAAATTGTAAGGAAAGTTTCCGAGGTGGAATGAAAGGAGAGAGAATTAGACTGCGACTTGTTTAAGCGGAAAAGACAGAAAGTTAGATCCAAACCATTTCATTTGGAAAGATATAAGAGTTAAAAGTTGAGGAGGTTTTTGTATCTACAACATAAGCAAAACGGGTAGACAACGACAAAAGACGTTGGTGTGGCTGTGATATAGTTACTTCCCGAGAAATTTCGTTGTGAAGAAGAGAAAGTTTGATGTGAGGATGTGACCCAAGACCACGGCCGCAACATGCATTTAAGGGTGAAAACCACGAGAAAAAAATAAAAACTTTTTTGATGATGAGATGCTGATCCCAGTTGACTGCACTGAAAATTGTGTGAGGACCTTATAACCTGAGAAAATTATAATGTGCCATGCTTTAGGAAAATGCGAGGAGCATTTCATTTAAAATTCTGTTTCTCTCAAAGATTAACCATAAACGAGGAAAAATTGAGATGAAAAGCCGCTAACAAAAATATTCCCTGATCGAAGCAATTTTCTATTTAACAATTTCTTGGGCTTACTAAAGAGAAAAAGTTTAAAATTTATTGGTTAACTTTTACTTTAGCTTCTTTGGTTGGAAATCAGAGTTGATGAATTTGATGGAACTGCCTTAAAACCAAAGAGAAAGCCGAAAGATGATAATATTTTAAATGGGGATTTTACTAGAATAAGTTTTCTAAGATTTGTTTTTTTCTTTCCCCTCTCTTTATTTGAAAATTTATGTACCGAATGGCTATAATGATGCCATATTCCGCACCATCCCTCATCCTCCTATAACCCTTTTTCTACTTTATTTGCTTATATTTTTCTGGCTTTTTGCTGTACTTTCCTTCGCTTCGTTGCCTACAAGGGGAAAATGTCTTACTAATGGTGATGTTGATGGAGGATTTTATATTTTTAAACCAATGCTCTTTGTCAAAGGGGAAGAAAAAACTTGTAGCGAAACATGTCAGTGTATTTTGTAGAAAAGCCTCTTATTTAAAGTAAAATCTACTTTGTTTAAAAACTGTTTTTTTTATTATTACGCATCCTTGTCATTATGCCTGGTGGGGATAGGAGTGTAAAAAAGAAATATTTGCTGCTTTTGTTCAACTTTTTGTTATTTTTTTTATAGTAAAGCGATATAAAAAATGTAAATTGGAAAAAAGAGAACGCGACCAGACTAAGGAGGATTTTATAATCATCGCCGATACGACCTCTCGAAAAAGAAAGTGCACCACTCCAGAAAAATAAACTTGTCAAATGCAGAAAGCCAGAGAAAGTTGCAAGGGGAAATATGAAAGCTGTGAAGGAAAGCAGAATAATAATAAGCGTAAAGGTTTGACAATGAAAAGACAGAGAAATAACAATAACATAAAAAAGTAGTGAAAGTAGAAAAGAGTATCATTCTCAGATGCCAAGTTTGGCAAGTATTTAAATAAAAATGGGCAGGGTGCAAGTTCATAGCATAATGTCAAAGAATTACTCAAGGTTATTCGTTCAAGAAAAAAACTGCGAGACGTTTCTGCGGCAGCTTTTGTGAGCAGAAAAGGCGATCCTTTTAAAAGAACGGATGCATTTTTTCTTTGTGTGGTAATTGCAGGCGGTTGTGGTACTTAACTGTGTTTCTTTTTTTATAAGCGGCTCTCCTGCAGACAGAGCTCAATTTGCATAAATATTCAAGTGCATAACAAGTAATGGAGCATGAGCACAGTAAAAACATAGGCACATTATCCGGAAGTGGAAAGAGAATACGAGATTGTGCAGTTTTTTGTTTCCTTCCCGCAAAATGGCAGACGTCAACGGGAACTCTGTTTCTGGGGGAATGTCAGTTTTGACATTCTGACCCTTCTTTTGGTTTTGAAGGTCTTAACGAACTGCGGGTGAAAGTCTTTTAGCTGAATAGAAAGGTGAATGTTGGCGGGTGTGGTTTTCATTCACTCCCAGCAGCTTAGTAGAGCGCTGTAGTCTTGAAAGATACAGCGAGGGCCTTGAAAGGTCAAAATTAAATAGAAGAACGAGGAATGCAATAAAAAAGGAAAAGTGACTTGGAACACAGAAAAGAGAGAAAGACGTAAAATGGAATGGAGTATATTTTCGAGTGTTTTTTGATCAAAGCTCCGACAAGGAAAAGCTTTTTCTTCTCCAAATGAAATAAATATATACATGCGTAAAGGATAAACGTACTGGCAGGTCGTAAAATAGAATGGGCTAGCCTTTTTAACTTTACGGCCCCGCAAAAGTTTCACGTGCCACTGGTATATTTTCCATCCCCTCCTATTCATTTGTGAATAAACTCGACTTTTATCCCTACTACATGTGTAGACACACCACTGTTTCTATTTGGAGAAAGATTCTTTATATGAAAGCAATCTCCCCCAAATAAAATTGTCGAAATTGGTTTGGAAAACAACTTGTTTATTTATTTATTTATGTACGTATACCTAACAAAATGACAGTTTAATCAACTCATTCATTTTACTGAGGGGTAAGCTGAAAGAGAAAGTTATTTCAGAAAGGGAGCATATTTCTCTCTATTATGGAAAATGTCTACATTTCGTGAAATTACTTTGGCGGAAGTAATCTCAGGGAATATGGAAAAAATTAATACATATCCATTAATGGAAAAGTGAATCTGTATCAGAGGAGCCATTCTAGGTCATCAAATGGGTACAAGGGGAAAAACAAATAAGCCTATTTGGAATCAGATGACAAGATAAAGTACACCAAAAAACTTTAAGCATTTATTTCAAGAAAGCCTGTATTAATAGGGAAATCTAATATTGAATTATTTTATTGAAAATAGCAAACTACATACCGCACCTAATGTATAAAAGGTGGTCTATATGAAACTTTAATTTATTAAAAACAAGTGTTAGTTCGATCACAAGAAAGTTAAAAAATACCACCTTGTACGTAATTTCTTATTCACATAGTTTCCAATTACGCTAGCTTGCCCGCTTCTGCTGGGAGGAAGTAGTCCTGCGGGAATTCACGACGATGACAATAAGCCTATAGAAGTATAACCATTATATTATATACTATATAGACATCTTTAATACATATTATTGCTAGAAAACAACTACATGAGAATATAACAGCGCGTTAGGGGTAGGCATTATATCTATATCCGGTTCCACAACCTCGCCTAATTCCAGATCACTTCCAGTGAATAGTTTCCAGCAAAGTTCATTTATATTTCCATCTTATCTCTCGTGTCATCATCATACATGTCCTCTTGTTTCCCCGCCTTCTTATCAACTTTCTCAAACAAATCATCATTGCCTTACTCCCCCACATTTCCTGCTCAAAACAAGGAGTAGGTTTTTTCCTCTTTTTTTAAACAAGTCTCTCTTCCTCAGCTACAATTTCCTTCTTTCTTAGCAGAGAATGATGAGAAGTGAATGAGGGAACCACTTGACAAAAAACTCATTGTTTTCCCACTTCTTTTCAATTTCTTCGTAAGCCACTTGGCCTGAAACTTAGCTAGCTAATATTTTTCCAAAGAAAATGATAAAGTTCGAAAAAGTAGTCTTGTACACGTCTAAGTTTGTTCTACATCTCGACAGAGAAAGGAGACGCCCTTTGGGAACAAAAATTGTTGGCCAAGTTGTCGCATAAATTCGACATCCTCAGATGGGCCACCTACTTTCTCCAAGAAAAGTAGAGAGTTGTGTAAATTTACAATCATACCTATGTATCTTTTTCTCACAGTGAACATGTCAAACAAGATCAGTTTAATAGATAGCCTCTGGAGAAGATACGGCTATAAAAACCCATAAGGCTCCTGCCAAAATCGTACTACTTCATCATTGACTGTTAACAGAACCGTTGTATTTTTTTTTGCGAAAAAAACGAGAGTCGGGTTTGTTCCGAGCAAGACATCATTAACATTCCATAGATTTTCAACCAACTTTCTTTCATCAAAATGTCTTATTTTGCAAGTCCCCAGTGTACAGTTTTCACTTTTTGTACTACTACTCTGTGTCTATACTTGTGCCGTTTACTTTTGTGTCCACTTTCAAATGCTTTTCACATTCTCAAGTAGGTATACCGAATGATATCATCAGCATTATTAATATTCCCTGCACTCAGCAACTTTTGTCGGAACTCAAAAACATATCATTAGCAAGAGCAAACATTCCACTTGTTTGGAGATTCTCTCATGACCACACTATCCAAATATGAACGTATGTATTTTGATATAGTCATTTTTTTAAAGGCAAAAAACTTAAAATGAAATTACTCCAATACTTCATAGCACTCTAATGTGATTTGTATTATAATATATGCACGGCACATACTAATAGGCTATTTTGTCCTCGTGGTACCCTATTACGCTATGAATATGAACTTTATTATGCTATATCGAAGAAAAATGCCAAAAAGAGGATTTTCCTTCTTCTGGAAGCCTGCCCGATTTATTCCTTTGGTAAAGACGACCCTATTTTTAGTTTACACAATAGCAGTGAAAATCTTCATTCAGGAATAGAGAATTGCACTATACTCTCAAACGAGCACACGTATTGGTGGGGAAGCCTGATTTTGATGAATTCACAATCACTTCTTTTGTAGTAACTGCAGCAGAAGAAAGATCTCGGTTTGTTTGAAAGTTGGGAGAAAGTAGGTTTGTGAAAGAAAAATCTGCGAAAAGAAGAATAAACTGGTTTTTTTTCTCTTCATGTCAAATTCTTACATGGCACAGGAAACACATGCCTAGTATTTTTTATACGGCTTTCTTTTTTTGAATGAGCATGTGCTTTATTCAGAAAAAGGAACAACTTTCTTTCCACCGGATTTTCCATCGATTCGGTTCACTAAACTTGTTCGATAAATGTATTATGCAATTTTTCGCGAGATATCTTCCCTAGTTTGTGCGAGAAGATGCTGGAGTGTTCAAGAGGTAAAGGATTTGAAAAGTAGACTTCTTTCGGACAAGTTGCAGGCAAGACACTCCTACACACATAAGCCGCCTAGACTCGTTTGTCCGACAGGTTTACTAAAGCCAAACTTTTTCCCGGGTTGTGATCATTTTCCATAAAAATAGTTCAAACAATTTTACCGTAGGGAATCGATTAAAAACTTGAAAACAAAAAACTACGCACTACGAAAGTAAAAGGGAAAAGTTAATGACATAAAGTTTTTATAAAAAGAAATTAGATGAGCTTTGAACTTTTCTTACAAACAGCTTGATTGTATTTTTCGTAATCCGCAAAATAAACCACACCTCTGGTGAATGATGCCTGACCTAATTAAATATTTAGCAATAGTCAGCAGAAGCGTATAACTGTATTTTTATATATATGCACATAACTTTCCGTTGTAAAATTTCCTGTGCTTGGCATTTTCTGTAGTCAGCTGCGTATTGCCTAATTAATTGCTCTAATGTTATCATGACCAGCTGAAAATCTTGTCTTTATCCCTACCTGGCATGTAGTAAGCCGAGATTCTTCTAATAGCAAGTTTCCGTTCATGTTCAACTATGACATGACAAGTGTCATAAAACTCTTTTAAAACTGTTTCGCTGTAGCGTTCTTCTGGAAGTGTTCCAACGCAGAAACATTTTTTATGTGAAAGTCCTCGAAAAAAGTCGTAATAATAAACCGTCTATGGCAAACTTGTTTCAGCGGTCTGTCAATTTCAAGTTGTAAAAGCAGAGCAGCAAAAAAAAAGCTAAGAGTAAGTGTTTTTGCATCGTGACTACCCCAGTAAAACATTATTCTAGTCTCTGGAACGAGTGGTTTAGTAGTAAAAAGAGGAAATGAAGTGGACATAGAATGAGTGTCAGTCGAGCAGCTTTCACTGCAGATTTTGCAATGCAAATAAAAAGATAATCAATACTAAAAGGCAAGTTTATCCGTTTTTTGAGTGTACTCAGGATGAAGAGACTTTTTCTAGATCAATATCTATAGGGCTTTTGATGTATGCCTTGCACACATCTCACCAATACCCACTAACCGTACAAATTCAAACTTTTCCCGTACTTTCTACGAAACAACACAGCTGAATTCTAAAGTAGAATGGGTAGTTTCAAACTCTGTATTGACGAAATTTCTCGGCATACATTATGCATCAGAAGGAGATGTATAGGAGGATTACTATTTACTCAAGAGACAAGATAACAACCAAAAGTGTACTTGTTTACCTTTTTTGTTCGCTCATCAATAAAAAAGGGCAGAGGTTCTTTGGGAGCCGGCTTGGATGAGAATATCCTAATTTTTACACACAAATTTAGATAAAAGAGAAAGTTACTGATAAAAAATTAAACTTTCTCTGATATACATAAAAGCCCATAAATGTATGCGTACCTCTAAGAGCTTTTTTCTATGGGCTTATCCATTTTGGTAATTAAGATGAAAAAAAAAGTTGAAGAGGATGAGATGGATGGAGTCGTGTATCTTTTTAAATCACCCAATATAACTGCCATACATAAAGCATTCCTTGTTGTGTAAGTGTGTGCTTCACTTGTCCCATTCTGTTTTATTTGCTTTTTGAGTCACTCCTACTCGTTTTCCGACCCCTTTTCGCTGAGCTTAATGAAAACCTAGTAATTTTGTTGAAACGTTTTCATACAGTTTTTGTTTTGGCATAGGCAGTTAGCGCACAGGAAGAGGAGAGAATTCCTCATTCTCTCGTATTCCCTTATTTTATTGCTTTCTCTCCAGATATTACGCAGTTTATGCATATTTATCAAGTTGACTTACCAGTCAACACGACACAACTAGTGCCCTGTGAAATAAAAACTTTCTCTGTTTGTTTTCCCTTATAAAATGGACTCTTTTTATGTGTCTCAATCTCCTCATATTAAATTACGCACTGGAAAACACAATCAGCATGACACACTCGAGAGTTTTTTCTTTGTTAAGGAATTACCTAATGACAAATGGCGCTTACAATAAGAGGAAATACGATGACAGGCATATAGTTAATACCCAAAGATTTTCTTTGCTTTCTCTTCTTTTCACTTATAACAACATAAATACAAATAAACAGAGAGAAAAGTTAGAGAGCCTCAGTAAATATGATAACTTATTTGTCTGGATAAATTTTTTCTCATTTGTTGAGAATGAAAGTAGGTAAAAGGTGCCAAGTTAAAAGAAAGCCGTACATTTTCGTTATCCCAGACAGAAAAACTGTATAAATGACCATATTCATGAATGTAATGGCTGCCATTCCCTGTTCACTTTTTTGCACTCTCGCCAAAAAACTACCAGACGAAGTGTTGTTTCCTTTAAAAAATACAACTAACGAGCTAATATGCTTATTCCAGTTATGTTAGCAGCAAAAGTTATTTTTTGTCTATCATATTCTCACACTATACTAGTACCTATCCATCCCGACGAATGTTACTGCTATAAACTAGATTACCCCGATTTTTTACCCTGATTTGACTTGTCTCCTCTTATTCAACCTTGGCCTTTTCTTGGATTCTTCAGTCACGTTGTCATGTCACCACCTTGCTCACATGAGTCCTTCAAAACTTATCAATTCTAAACTAAATTGGAATGAGAAATGACTGCTCATCACGACGATATGCATAAAACATCATCTACTTCCTTTCTCCCGAAAACTACCTTATTACGAATGAAAATATTTATTATATTTGTTCTATGTTTCTCATAAGCATTTTTTTTCGCTCATCCTCACAAATTTCCAGTCGTTTAGCATACCATCATATGCTTAATATTAGCAAATTCACTCCTTGCCTACTTAATTTTCTGGTTGATGTGCCATTTCTTTTGTAACCCCTGTACCACCACGAAAAAAAGTGTACTTGGTTCTGCTCTGGTGAAGCAAGGAGAGAGATATAATCCCAGGCAAAACAACATGTAAAATTGAGCAAAGCACTGTTCATGACGAAGAAAAAAAAGCGGACTCATAAAAGCATAAAATTATTCCGGAAAGGAAATTGCTTTCTTTTTTTGCTTCTATATTTTCCTTACACAATGTATCTATCTTTATCTGTTTTTGTATATGTACGGTCACAACACGCGTTTCATTCGTTTTGTTCTTACCATATTTTCGCAATGAACCAAAATTTAATAACAAATAGAACAGTTAAGCTCTCAACTGGTCTAATAAAAAAAACTAGCGCACTTAACAGCAAGCGGAAAGAGCGTGTTTATAAGAGCAGTTAAAACAGGGCAGTAGGGGAAACTCGCACTTTATTTAACCGAATTCGTTTATACTGTCGTTTAAAAAATACGTGACAATTGGTTGCATAAATGAATTAACTTAAAGATAGGTAGTAACACAACTAATGAAAGCAGGTTGTAGTTGGGTGTTATACAGTAATTTTCGGTTTTACATGAATGCATACCAGAATGATTCATACGAAATTCGTTGACGATATTATGCTGATATAACAACAATACAGCTATCGGCATTCCGTATACCCCTTGGCAAACACCTGAGTATAGATCTAGGAGGAATAAAGTAGCTTTCGCTACTTAATAAATGTAAGAGATAGATTGTTGTCATGAAAACCCTGTTCATCACAAGATTTTGTGTATTAATTGCCAGCAGGGGAAACCCAAAATTAAATATAATGAGAAGAATTATCCATTACAGAATACAATTTAATAGATACAACTGGAATGCAGACATGGTAATTTGCCCGTGTTTTAACAATCAAAACCCAAAATACGGGCTCTTTTGGGTTTTAAAGTGTTTTAAAGGGTTAAAATGTACTTTAATGTACAAAAATGGGAAATTTTAAGAAAGCCATTTACGACCATGTAATATGCATTTCAGGGCGTCAATGTTTATCAAATTTAAGAAATTGATGTTGGAGTACCACTGTTTAACATGTGGTGTCATTTGAAGAAACTGAAATTGGAAGAATCTATACATTTCACGTATGTTATTGGTGAGTTATATCATGCATAAATTGAAATGTAAATGCTTAGACAGTGTTGAGGTGAGAGTTAAGAGCAGGTAGCGGTTTACTCTTAATCATAGAGTTAAAATTATGCGATATTTTAATCTAATTCATTCCTATTTACCTCACAACAAAATAATCAGAATTATTTACATTTGTTTAACTGTAACGCCGCCCCACTCATAATAAC
>JAAXOA010001521.1:0-15705 GCA_036561885.1 Salina celebensis
GAAGAAAGTGAAAGACAAACGGACGGAAAACTCGAACATACCAAAAATGTAGCTTCTGGTTCTTCATAAAGTTTCGCGAATAAACTGATGCTGGTTTTTTTGTATCTCATCTCACCATAATACATCCACGAGTAAAATTCGTTGAAAAATGACGAACATAAAAGCACCAAAACTTTTAGCGTTATCTACAGGCGTTCTGCTGTTCTCAGAAAGAAGGGTGATTTGTATTATTTGATTTAACGAGATAGATGCTTACCAACAAATGAGTTAGAAACACAAGAACAGACTAAAAAACAAAGCAACACAAAAACCTGCTGGAGGAAAGAGAAAAGCTAGCGAGCAAGGCAAATATGTGAGCAAAGTATTATTTCATTATTAAGTAATGTAATTATCTCCGTATGGAAGACATAACAATTTATTGCCGGTTTACTCAGTCACCGTCGTCATCCGACCGTTTCCCCGTAACTTCATTAGAACAAGAGCAATGAGTCTTTGTCAAGCGTTTGTAACCCAACACACAAGAAAGGGGAAAATGGTTGAAAGATCTAACAAAGCCAACTGTTCGGGATCAATCTAGTTTTCATGTTATTCCGTGCATTATTTGTACAATAATAGCTCCTTTATGGGGAAGCAGTTATATACAACAGTTATTCGCTCAAAATGTCAATACAACATTTTACCTGATTCCCAATGAACGAATTGCAACAAATCGTCTAAATATTTGTATCCCAGTAAATACACTTTTTATTCTCCATCTCTTTTTTGACTGTTATTTTCTTTGGGCAATTGATTACCAATCTAATGAAGATGGAGTTCGACTATCCGTAGTTCTTGGAATCTCAAGAAACATTACGTGCTTAGTTTTCATGTCTATATTTTTATGGAAAGGGGTGTAACAAATTTATATTATCTTCCCAACGTTTACACGTTTTGATTGAGAAAAAACGTATTTAGGTTACTCTAAACTACTCTTACATCTTAATGGACATACACATCGTTATATACTAAAAATATCAACACTAAAACAAAGACCGAAGCAAATGACACATATTCCGATATTCCAAAAAGTGAATGTAAAGCAACTGACGAGAGAACCATGTTAATACCAATAATGAGAAAAAAATGTTTATCAAAAAAATCAATCCTTCCTAAGTTTATATATTATGAAGATAACTATCATGTACTCAAATCATGATGGCAAAAAGCTCCATTTATTAAAAAACTGACGATTTTCCATTACATGTCTATAATAACAAAAGTAAACACAGCAATTCGTGAGTAGTGACTGGATCTACTTCCTCCCTGCTTGGTAATTTCAAGGAAAAAGTTCAAATGTATGAATCCTATCAAAATGTTTGTTGAACAAGTTGTGCTACCCTGTCGCGATTGTGAACCTGCCCAGGAAAATGGATTTTCGTATGTTGTTACAAGAGTAATATTTCACTTTATACCCACATAGTACTCAAGTTTTATAGGATTCATTGATTGAACGGTTCATTAAAATGTTCCTTAAATTCCCATTTGAGGCAAGGAAAACGATTTTACCTTTTATTATGATTCGGCTCACTTCCACCCATTCAGCCTACATTTTGAGAGTAGCATAAAACATTGGCAGCTTGACAAAAATCGATGAAGCTGTTAACTTGAGTCTAGAGGCGAGCATGTGGAAATTTCGAACGAAGTATACTTTTAGTCTCAATCACTTTTGTCATATTACATATACACTTGCGACTCCCAGAATAAAGTAATGAAAATTCTTCGTAATATTTTCAAAGGCATAAACAGCCCTTCTTTCTTTAAACTTCAACCTCAACGAAACGCTGTCAATGTCGTTTTAAAGAGGAAGTACATTTTAACTATTTATGATTCGCTTGACACCCAATACCCTAAGAAAAGCCGATAAGAAAGAGAATTTTACCGCATGTAGCACACACATATTTAAGCCCTTAAAGGTAAAACCAAACAACCGCACGTAAAGTGCACTTGTTACATTTCTCTTTTATGTATATAACAAATGAATCCCTACGCTACACAATCCGATTTTGTGGGAGTGGAAATTTACATATTAAGCGTAAAAACTGTAAAAAGAAGGAACATGAATGAAATGAATAAGAAGTAAAGCAGAAGTAAGTGTGAATTTAAAAGAGAAAGGCTTACATGGTGAAGAGACGTCTTTTGGACTGGTAGCGCAGCAGGAAGTGACGTTCGTCGCATTTTGTTGTTTAAATACTTTTCAATTGATCCCTGTTGATTGTTAAGATTGGTGCTGTACCATAGGGTGATTGTTTAGTAGTTGCTGTGGAGGTGTGGATGACTGATTAAAGTGTAGTATTGGCGAAGACGACGTGGAACTGTTCACACAACACTGACTACCAGTTCGGAACAAACGTTTGGTGGGAGCTGCCGTTGAAGCATTAGCGTTGCTGATACTATTGACAGCGGAGGATGAAGACGTTAGGGGCTGACTTACGTGGAGTGAAGATGGTATCGATGGTGGTAGTTGGGAGGAAGGTGGAGACTGAGTATTGGTGCTGCTGTTGTCAGCTCCGTCATCAGCTAAATCGTCACCCCTCTCGCCACCATCAACAATGACAGTATTACCGGTCACTGCCGATACTGACGAAGATGGAGGTGTTAAGCTTGTTGAACTAGTTGTATCACTAGGTTTCGGAAGGTTTGTTATGTTGGAGGTGGAAGTTGTGCCACTAGCCGTTGGAGTTTCAGACTGAGAACTAGCTTCCATTTTGTGTTGGTCGAGGGATTCAGTACCAGTTTTGGTGTCATCCTTTGCTTTCACTGCACCCTCACAGCGGCTACTTTTATCGTTGAGAGTGATACTGGTACTAGTGCGATTGGAACTAGCACCAGCAGCAGCGCCAGTAACCCCCGATGTGGTAATGTATTTGTGTGATATATACGTTTTTCGTCCACTCCCAACTGCAAATCCTGCAAGAATGGAAGTGTGTGGAGAACTCAAAGATGGGGGCGGCGTTGGAACACGGTTTATTCCACTACTGGATCCAGTGCTACCTTTACGAGCCCCTGTGGACAGTATAGCCCCTGACGTGCCAACATCAGTTTTGAATATTTTGCTGCAGCTGCTACTACTACCACTACTTCCTGATGGTGTTTTCCCCAAACCCCTACAATTCATATGATTCGGTTTCGAGAGTACAGATGCGGGAAACTGTGTCTCTAACGGGGTTGTTAAAATGGGCTTTTCAATACGTATTGGTGGTGCTTCTAAACCTGTATCAATCACTTCCCTGTCGCGTGTATCATCGTCGTCCTTTGGCTTCTCCGTCAAATCTGATTTCATCGACACTTTATCATTCCTCTCACTTTTATCACTTTCACCTTGTCTCGAAACTTCTGATATTTCTCCTTTGTACCTATTACTCTGCGACCCACCTGTTCCACTACCGCTTCTAACGTTCGTACTTCTATTGATATGATTGTAGTATAAAAAATATGACAATTCCTCGTCACCAACTACCTTTACAAAACTACCATCACTATGACAAGCACAAGCGCTCTGTTCTCTCACTGCTAATCCCCCATCTTGTTGGGATCCCTCATCTTTGCGAATGGTTGATGTTGATGATGGGATATTCGAAGCGGGCTCCAGCTCTGCGCACTTTGACAGGGAACTCGACGACGAAGATGCTGGCGGGGAGGAAGTTGACTCTGACGACGTCACACAAGAGACTGGAGAGGACACAGAAATTTCTTGGGGTGTTTGACTACTCACAGTAAAACTGCCTTCACTGCTGTGGTCGCACTGCTGCCCAATTATGCAACTACTGTCGTCGGTGGAGATGCTGTTATGGTTATTGTTGTCGTCATTCCCGTCTATTTGTTCTTCCTCTATGGCTGCATTGAGTTGATGCCAATGGTTATCTAATTTAAAGGCATATGGAGCTAGTCTCGGGTCTACCCTCTTTATTGAATCTTCCGGTAGATCTTCCACGGCCAAAACTAAACTTCCACTGCTACTACTTCGACTGAAGCTTCCCAACTGAGTTGACTCACTTCCAGAATCATCATCGTCGTCGTCGCTACTTAAATTGAACAAGGAAGCAGCTAGCACGGGTGCTGATCCCCTTGCGTTGCCGTTTATTTCTTGTCGCCGTGTACCTGAAGCTAGACCTTTTTTATATGTGAGTCCTTGACTATCATCAGCGCAACGAATGGCTTCGCTGTGTCTCGTAACGGTGGTCGCACTGTTGCTAGCTCGTGGAGTTTCAGCTAGTGTCGTCTTGCGGTAGTTTATTCCTTCAGCACATAATGATGAAGATGAGAACGACAACGGCGTTGGATTTTTATTACAGCTTTTCTTAGCTTCCTTCGTCGTTTCCTTTTCTACTTTCTCCTCTTCCTCAATATCCCTAAACTGTAAACACTTCTTTTTCGTAGTCCCACAAATACTTTCAATCAGCTCGCTTCCAGTGGCGAGAGAAGTGAAGGTGGTGTCTCTATTAGACGCTACACCACTAGGATTATTTTGCCTCTGGGAATTCCTTTTGTTGTTTGCTTTACAACAACTACTAGCACCATTAGTTCCAACTCCGTCTTTCTGATTGTCGTCGTGCAACAAAAAAGCAATTTTTTTCGTGGAATTCTTACACGATGATCCGTTCCTTTTCAGTGAACCATTTACAAGTATAGATTCCCAGCTATTTGCTTGTTTCGGCTCGTGTAACAATGAATTGCTACTTTCTCCGTGTCCACCCTTCGTGTTTTGATGAAGGTGGTGATTACCCCAAACAGGAAAAGTGGTGTTGTGGTTTGCAGAACAAAAACAGGTTGTCGCAGACACTGGGAATGATTCAGATGACAGTGGATTCCTATGGAAAGTAGAGCAGCGGACGACTTTCTCTCCCCCTCCTACTTCCTTTCTTTCTTTGATGCTCTCGGGAAAATTGTAATTTTCTTTTGTTATCCTTCTCCCACTGTTGTTGATCAAGCTTGTCTCGTTTGATCGTCTACTTTCTCCTATTGTCAGCTCTCTTCTAGTTTCGCAACAATAACAACTACAAGAAGAGCAATCTTTCAACTCGTTGGATGGCGGACTACGGCTCAAATTATCACAGCAGTCATTGTATTCGTTTCTGTAGTTTCTCAACACTGAGCTACTTCCCGATTCTTTGTTCTTTAGAGTTATATTATCACAAGGCTGCTTCTTAGATTGCAACGAGAGTGAATAGAGCTCATCTTTTCCATTTCCACGTTCTCCTTCAATGAATGACGACTCTCCGACTATTGAGGGCGATTTTGATGATGAGTTTTTAGAAGATGAGATCTCTCCTGAGTCTCTTGTCTCTCCAGATTGTTGTTCAGTTAGACGGAAATTAGAGCTGCCAATTGATCCGTTCAAAGAGCTCCGGTCAGAGTAATGTCCCTGATGAGCTGAAGGGACACGCTCAACAGTTTCTCTGCTGAGACGATTGTAATTGGAGAGCTGGTTCCAAGACAAATTCTTACGAAAAGTGAGCTTGTAAATGCACAACTCGGCAAAAAGCAGTCCAAGAATGCCGAGTAAATGAACAAGGTAAAGTGACAGTTGCGTAGCTGTTTGATTCCAGAAGAAACTTGAGAAGACTCCAGGAAAAGTCAAGGTGTCTGTAATGATACTGTTCTCAGGGACGAGGAGAACAGAGCCGAGTCGGCGGATGAGAATGAAGTAAAGCCAAAGTGAAACTGTAATTTTTGATGAGCTTGCAAGCAAATTGTGTTTGTGTGGATGGAATAGTAATGGGAAGAAATGTTGTGCAGAAGGAGCTTTTTGGTTGGACTGGTTGTTTTGGGGCGCAAGTGCTGCTTCCACTGATAATGACAATAGTTGAACTACTCTCGTTGAACAATCGGTATCTTTTAGTTGCCCCCCTTCCTGTTCATTTCGCAGTTGCATAAAGTCTCTGTTCTTGACATCAGATTCTCTTGAGGAGTTAGCAGAATGACGATAAGGCTTTCCCTTGAAAGGCCCATGCTGAGGGAGAGACTTGAAAGGAGGACGCTGCTGCTTCTGTGGTTCCAGATGATAATAACGATAATGGGTACGTTTCAAACTAGGATACAAAGTTGTGTCGCACTCAGTACTACTGAAGCTCTGCCTTTCAACTTGCTTCCTTTCTCTTTCAATACCGTCCGTTGTCCTTCCTTTCTCCTGCTGTGTGTCTTGTTTGGAATCCTCAAAGAGCTTTCTATTTTCTTGATAATGCTCCCTGTTAAAACAGACGCATTTTCTCGTCTCCTGTTTGTTTCCGTCTGACGATACACTTTTGTCTGCTTCAAGTGCTAGTTGTTCTAGGGAATCTAGTTCACCCCAAAACTGAGAGAAATAGGAGTAATGGTGATACAAATTGATAACTTTAATGGCAATTCCCAAGACCAGTGCATGCAGAAGCAAAGAGCAATTAGGAAAATGGAAGTCGACTACTAGTGCCGTCCAGAAAATGGGAAAGAGCACTTTATCAGGTTGGCGGAATTTGTAAAGATAGTACCTAGAAGACTGATGTTCGCAATGTTTCAGGTTCGTTGCCACTGTTTCATTAGAGTTGCCGCTCTGATGACAACTGCAATAGTGATTATCGTAACCAGACTTGGTTGTGCAGCTCGCTGATAGTGACGTTAACAATGATGAGTTTTTCTCTGTACCCACTAATGTCACTTTGCAATCGGCCTGCTCATAATGAGGACCGTTGCAATGTCGTTGTGGTTTTTGCTGTTCATGCGAGTGTAATCTTTGTTGCAACTTTTCTTTTTTGTTATCTTCATCCTTCGTAGGATTGTCATTCGCGTCGTAACTGAAATCACTGACACTATTAGAACGACAAGACGCCTTGAGAGCCGCTTGCGCAACTGTATTTTCATGGGAAAGAGTTAGTAAGCCATTGCGACCATGATCACAATCAGTTATACTCCTAGTGCCTTTACGATTGCAACCCTGCCAGCTTCTATGATCGTCATAACCGTTAGGAAGGACTACACTGCTGAATCCAGCACTGGTTTCGCCAACCTCGCCATTCGCAGTTTCCCATTCGTACTTATCATAAAACTGGTAATCATCTTCCCGTTTGTTTTTCTTCTTTCTTTTCAAAGACTTGTTTTCTTTTCTCCCACTGTTCAGGCGACTGACGTCATAATGCTGTTCACGACTGTTATTACCATTAGTCCAACTTTTTCTGCTGAGACTGATACCGCATGAGTTGGCACAACAGTTACGGCAAAGATGACAAGGGGAGCACGTGGAGCTACCGTTTATACGGCTTCCATTATTAGTTGGGTCCACTGATTCAAAGTTATGCTGGCTGTTGGTATTTTCATTGCCTGACAAGGCTGGCGTTGTTCGCTCTAGAGAGTTACTGCCACTAGTACAAGTACTTTCTCTAGAACATTGAGGAAGTGAATAAAAAGTTTTCTTTTGTGACTTTTCGACTCCCTCGTTTTCCTCAAATGCTTTCACTACTCCTTTTCCATTTGGCTGTGACTGCTTCTGAGGCTGACCGTGTTGCTGATGATGATTATGGTATTGATCTGGTAGTTTTTGTATTGGGTCTAGCAAAGTTGTTGGCTGCTGTCGGAACTGGCACCCTGCCAATTTCACTTTATCACTGGCAGTTTTACTAAAACCGGACAAACTTGTACGCGATCCGATAATTCGTCTTCTGGGGTCAGTCCAGGTCACTGTCTGTGCACCTCTGTCTGCTGGGGTATTCTGATAACTTTGAAGAACGGACCTTTCAGACTCCTCACGTTCACAACTGATCTCGCCAGAATGAATTATTTTGCAACAACAATTGTCTCCAAACTGATGACGGAGATTGGCATCTGCCTCATGAACAGACACTGAATTAAGCTTTTTGTACTTTCCAGATTGCAGACAACAAGGATAATGTTGATTGCCAAAATGGGAGGGCGTGGATGGATGACTATGAGTATTTGAATTTTTGGAGGTGGAATAAATAACTCTGTTGTGATGAGGCAGGCTGGGGAAACCGCCGTCGTTATAGCTTTGGTGGAGAAAAACGAGGAATAGTGTGAGTACACACGACGAGCTAGCAATAGTGAAGAGGACGGAGAGCACAGACCAGACGGCTTGCTCTTGACTTTCCGAATTGAACTGAACCCATGGAACAGCGTTTTGCTCCTTTAGTATCACATTTTCTCTTTTCTCCTCCTGCTGGTTTTGCTGTCGCCATTGAATCCGTGCTCTACGCTGTTCTTCGGTCTGTACAACTTTTTCCCCTTCACTTCCACTTTCAACCTGCTCCTTGCCGTTGTTCTCTTGATCGTATGTTCCTTGAGCGTCGTCACCAGTCGCTGTCCACGACACAGCCGTCTCTCTCACTGCATCACCGCTACCACCAACGTCCTCCTCATCAGTTGATGCGCAATTTTTATTAGCATTCCAATGCAAACATTCATAAGATGATGATTGCCGAGAAGAAAATTGTTTCTGGTCTTCATCATCCTTTACTACGTCTTTGCACTCTTCCGGCCCGGGTTTCTCAGTCCTTTTGTCCTCTAGTAGCAGTCGCTCAGGTTGAAACTTTGAAACGACTTGAGATTCTATGAGTGCAGAAGATGCAAATGAGAATGCTTGGCAGTACGCCGCATTTGTGTTTCCCCTCTTACAATCTTCCAGATTTCTAATAATTTTTTCACGGTATCGCCTACACTGAGATAAGGACTCATGTATGATAGTCATCATATCGATTTCTGCTCTATTCGATAGCGGAACAACCTCCTTACTCTTCCCTGGTTTCCTCACTAGCTCAAGTTCTTGCGTGGATTTACTCAGCTTGGATGCAGACCGAGGCGACACTACTGGGAAGAGTATCGTTGTTGTGAATGTCGTCACAAGCAATAAAAGAAGAGCTATTAGTGTCACCAAGCCGAATGCAATGAGGATGTTCGCATTTACACTACTCTCCCGGCGACAGGGGCGTCTTGCGATGTTACTCTTTAAACAGGAAAGTTTTGACGTCAAGGTAGTCAAGCTCCACGGATTCTTACAAATTTCATTCCATACTACACGCGCGCTTGACATTTTTTTGTCGATTTCATCATCATCGTCTTCATGGGCCTCATCATCCGCATAATTTGTCATTTGATCTTTACAATCTTGCTTTCCCTTTTCCTGCTCATCATCATTAGTGTTCTTTGCTGCAAAGTCATCACCATGTTCCGTCGTCTCCTCGTCCTTTTCTTTTTCAACACTAGCAATAAACTTGTTAAATAGGTGAGGAAAACGCTCCGTGTAGAATGACAGACGCCGAGAGCATTTGCAAACTGTATTGCAAGCTTCCTGTGTCTTTGCCGTGATAGCTGACAGTACGTGTGATACTGATGAAGATAACAATAATAATACGGATGACGATAATGAGGACAGTTTTGATAATGATGGTGGGTGTCGTTTTTCCCCATTTAGATTATTGGACTGCAAAGTAATATATCCTTGCTTGGTGACAGCATCCACATCATTATTACCAGTATGGTCACTACGTTGTGAGGGGACTGCGTGGTACAACAAAAGCAATCTCCTCGTGAACCAGCTTGCTCCGTTTTTCAGACAATACAAAATCAGAACCAGCTCAAAAAACAATTCATCCAAAAGAAAGCTGAGTGTTTGTTTGGGCGAGCTTGCTACAATATTAATATTAGAAAAATCTTCTGAGATAGGCACTCTCACTGCCAATAGCGGGTCGTTAGTTGTATGACTTGGGTTGACAGGAGAGCAGTCAATGCTTTCATCTTGATCATTTACAAGCGGTGATTTTTCCTCTCCTGGAGTTTCATGTAGCCCATTACCATTATTATTATCTGTATTATTATTGCTCCTATCGGTGGACCCCAAACTAGTAGTCTGACTGGCATTACTTTTATGAGCAATCTCGTCCTCATCTTCTGGAGCGGTTGGTGATGGTGGAATGGGCTCTAGCGTTGTAGTAGTCGGGAGTAATCTCGAAGAATGTCTTTTTGGAAGCTGCAGCGTCAACGAACCTCCTCTTCCACCTTCTGGCAGACAGACAGCTCCACTACCACTCTTTCTCTTTGCATCAAATGAATCGAAACTGTAACGCCGACGAAGGCCAAAAGAGCTGCTACCACTGCCATGAGAGATTTTTGTGCTTGGAGGGCCAACAGTTTTAGATCGTGAACTCCCTTCGTGTAAACTTGTAAGATCATGGAAAGAGTTTCTAAACCTCGACATTCTCCAATCAGTATGGCCTCCATTGCAAGCAATACCATTTCCGTTTAAGCTTTTCCTATTTCTGTTGTTCATGGTGCCCGTTAAGCCCAAACTTGCTGGGTTGCATTCGCTCAAACTTCTCTGTTTGCAGTTATGCTGTGTGCCAGTCTGCTCAAGTCTTTGCGAATGGAAAAAGCTAGAAATGTGCTCGCTTTCGTTTAGCGAAAAATCACAGGATGCTCCATTATGGGCATTTTGAGACAGTTGTTTTCTTTCGCCAACAGCTTGATCCTTGTGAAGATTTCCATATTTTAATCCGTACTTGCGGTTCATGTTTTCTGAGATTAAAAAAAGATCAGACGCCATAAGTAAAAGAAAATCTTATCTGAATTGAAATACACCCTCATCCGTAAATAGCGCTTCAAGGAACCTGTATCAAACAACGTTGTGTTGAATTTACTTGAGAAAAAATTAATGCCACTAACTCATGAATGCAAACTGACTGGTGGTGAGTATATATGAAAGTCAACCTGTCGTTATTCATTTGCTTCACTCTTTTGCCCAGGTATTATATAAAAGCACACTCTTCAATAATTATTGAGGAACTGGCTGGGTTTAGTTTCCAGCATTTTGCACAGATTTATTCGGTCGGAACAATCCCCAGCGGAGTCAGGTTCTTTTACATAATGTTCACAACTATAACGTGTCAATTTGTCATATCAGCGACAGAATCCTCGCTGATATAGCTGTTTAGTTTGCATTGCTTTCACCAATAAGCGTTACAACGAAGCACTCGGGAAACTAAAGCGGTATGCTGGAAAATGGTCACTCGTCAAATGAAAAATGAGCATATTAGGCAAAATCCTTTTGTTCCTAATGTACAACACATAAACAAGTCGGGAAACAAGCAAATAGTTACGCAAACCTGTTTACTTATTGTTCCAAAAGGGAAGAATGAATACCCCGGGCACTATCGCCAAATTATTCGCGATCAGCTAGGAAACTGAATTTCGCAGAGCATTCCCTTCGTTGCGTTGCCACATTAATAATACACGAAGGCAGTTGTTTTTGTTGTGTTAAGAAATATTGTTTCGAATAATGGATAAAGCCGGCCTGAGAATGGTCCGAGTTTTTGGTACGCTTGTATGCGTCTATTCTTTAATTCAACAACCGCTGACATGAATACTACAAAGGCAGCTGTCGCGTTGCTAGACTCGCATATATGACATACGCTTTCGCTTTCACTCCCAATACTTATACAATATTTATTATTTATAAACGCCAAATCAAACTCAAAAGTAACACAAACTTGAATCCAGATCGGGACTAACATTTTTTGTGCTTTTGACGATATTAAACTTTTTAAAAAAATCTAACCGTGGGATGTTTCAGTCCTTTCATAAAACTGTTGAACTTTGGGGATCTTAGGGTAGCATCTTGAATCTTTCATGAAGCTGGTGAAGTTTTTCATCGACATGACCGTTGTTATAATACAAATGTAAGTGTTTGCTGTTGGAAACTTCCTTAATTTTTATCCACTGCATTTTTTCGAGTTCCAAATAAAAGTAACCGAATAAGTGAATACCCATTGCTATAAATGTTATACGCAGATATCCGCATTAGTTACTAGTAAGTCGTCGGTATCAGTTAATATTAATATTTTCTTCTGCACGTACACACCACATCTCTTTGCTTGGGGACTGTTGCTATGGGTGCGTTAGGGGCAGATATTGATTTTCATAAGTGAAACCAACAAAACTTAATTTAGTAATAGATAAAAACCAGTTTGGAATTGTGCACGCGTAAGGGGTTGACACTCGTCAGAAGCAAAAGAATGGAGTTATGAACCAATTTAGTACTCTAAAAACGAATGATATACGGCCCACAGGCTTGACGTATTATACTCTCCTATTAATTATTACCAACATCAAGTGGAACTATAAAAAATACAATAATCTTATGTTGACTTATAACCTAAACTAAACTGTATACAATGATCCTCCATTAGGGATAAAATGAAATAGGATGAAAACACTGTTGGAACGGGAAATGCTCACTTTCCTTCAACTGAGTAAAAACCCACTACTGTTAAGTGCTCTACAGATTAACAGTTACTCTCTGACTGTCTCAAATGGATTACAATTCTAATTGAAGGAGAATTGTTTTACTACAGGCGAAGGGGGATATGGGACCGGGTCATTCCTCTCTACTCGCTCGCATTAAGTCTCGACGTTTATGTTTGTCACTTCCTTTGTCTTCGTATTATCGTACCCTCCCAGGTTCGGTGGCAGGGAATCCGTAATCTGACACAAAATACTCATGCCGTACCAACTACGCTTGAAATGTGCCCAGCAGTTTTTAGTCGGTTATTTTAATGATGATAGTCATTTGTCATTTTCATAAAACGGAAAGGACAAACTGCTTGTATAAAGCAGTATAGTAACGGACGAGTGAATGGTCATCAAGGTCTGACGTAGGATAGTGGATATGAATTTCTCTCGTTTGCAAAACTTTAGGCTACGTTGTGGTTCAAGCTTGAAATCTAAAATGCTCAAACTTTCATTCGCTAAGGAAACATTAGGTTTTTAATTTGTCTGAAGTTCCTAGTAGGGAAATTTTTGAAATATGCAAACTATGTATTACTATTTCAATTTCATACAATTCGATAGCACGCTTTCTGATTTCTGATTAAGTCCTTTTCTCTATCAATCTTAAATTCAATTGATGAATTTTAAGTGCAAAATCCTAAAATACTTCATGCGTCATTGGAAAACTGTTGACTGTTGAAGTTTGCACATGTACGAAATCATCCATTGTCAGTAATCGCAACCTTACTGAAGCATGTGTTCATTTACCAATGTTCCACACGTTGACAAGCCAACCTCATTCATTGCTACTATTAGCTAAAATGGAAAAATTGGGGTTAATAATAAAGCGCATTCAAAATTCGAATACACATAGCTTAAAAATGTAGGCGCCAGCCTTTTGGATCTTTTTGAAATATGATATTATACTATAAACAGAAGATGTCATAATCCTAGCCTTTCACCCTTGATCCACCAGTACCTTATCAATGAGTTGAGCTCTTAAGCTCACCCATTCTTCGACCAGATTTCTTATAGTGAATCTGTAAACGTGAATACTTTGTTCGTATTGTAAAGCAATCTAATAGAAAAAATGTGCGCGGAAAGAAAGAGAACTTTCAGTTCGTCTACTGGTGACTGTGGCTGGGACATTAAAGACAAATTCATTGCCATAAACATCTCTAAATGTGTAGAACAGTATCAATAAAACAAAACCTGACTAACACAAGAATCTATTTTTGAGTTTTTGATATTAGGTTTTTAAGAAGGACAGAACAATAACTCTATAGATAAGCATTTTTTGTAATGAAATGGTTTTTAAATTACACGATAAAGTTTACTTAATGCATAAACCCCATAAATCCTGAGTGTTTATATTAATGTGATGCGTAAGAACAACTTATGAGAGCAACGTGCAAAACTTCACGTACGAACGTGGAAAAATATTATAAAAGTTGGGTATCGAGTTTCTCATAAAACTGCTCCTTGAATCGTCTATTTGTATCAATTTGTTGTGCAAGTATGTGTTGTTGTGTGAATTTTTATGTGCCACGGCCAAGGACTGAGTTTCTGGAGTACGACAGGAAAACACAATTTGTCTCACGTTTCTCAAAACACAAAAGTATCTTCACTGCAACAATTTAGCTGTGCGAACATCACAGTAATCATCACGGTGACACATGCCACACGCGGAGACTGATATTTTATACGTGGTTGAGCAAGCTTCCTCTAATAAATTCATGTCAAAACGACATCTACGTCTTTTGCACATACGGTAATATGTAACAATCTCAAAGCGTGTCTTCAGTGTTTATGTACATGTGCGTAATATCTGCATTTTCACGATCACTAATTCTCACATGTCGTCCATTCTTCTTCCTCAACAACATAAATTACATCACAACATATCTATATCTTGATGATATTTGCGCTGATGTGAAACAGTAAAGCATTCATTTCTGAGACAAAATCGTGCAGAGGAGGCCGACTTGAATCTATGATGATAATTGGAAATTAGAATTCGTCCTTATGAAATGGCATCAGTAGTTGAGTTAGGAACCCATGACGTTTAAAAATGTTTGTTTGTTTGCTTCGTAGGAATTGCCCAATTTATCATTGCACGATCCAGATACGGACCCTCCTTATGAGCTTTCAGAAGACAGTTGCTTGGTGTGAGTTCTATTCGATATCCCATTCTATGCATACGATAAGGTTCCTGGAAATATCTCTGGGAAACTTCTGTGATACAGACGCGTTTTTTGGAAAACAAGACTGTCAATAGTTTGTATACTTTTATACATTAATGCGTCGTACAACTTGTCAAATTCATTTACTACGAAAGAGGATGCTCAAAAATAAAAGAAAAAGAACAACTTTGTTTAATATTACACAGTCAACAGGAAATCCAGCCCGTTTCTGTAGATTCGAAGTTACAATGGTTTCCGTTTGCATGAACTATCTCTAATTAACATTCATAATACATTATTAATTGCTTAGGCGGCTCAACAGAAAGAAAATTGTTCAATTTTGTCTATACTCAGAATACAAACTTTTAAGTGCACATTTTCGCTTCAACTGCGCCACATGTTCAACTCTACTTAATGGATAATTGTAGGAGAAGAATGATTTACGTCCCATAATGTTTCGACACTTCAAGGCTGTAAGGCATAGTCCCTTCTTTTCTGTGGTGCTTTTCTATTTCAACCATAAAAAAATCCCCTTTCACTCCTTCATTGAATGGTAATAAAAGAGATGAAAGTACATAAACCAGTATATCTGTATAAAGTTAGGGAGCAGAGAGAAGGCAACAAAATACCATTTTTGCTTTCTCAAAGCAAATTTTTTAGTATTTTAGAAGAGAAAATGAAAGTTTTTTTTTGTATTGCAGTCTAAGCCCCAAGTAATTTTTCACCGCAGTTGTCAGTCCATTTTTTTACATCAAGATAAAATAAAAGTGGAGTAAAACTAGCAAAAAAAAAACCATTTTGACCAACACGTACACACTTTACAATGTATTGTATACGCGCAAAGGGCTCCGTGGTATTCATGATAAAATGCGATTTAAAGTGTCATGTGAAACAACACTTTACTGCTGCGTATGGTGGCTTGAGAGTACATTTAAGATTTGATGATCTGTAGGAAAAGGTGAAGTGTTGGGCAATACGCTTTTACATCCTACTCTCCTTTAATAGCTCCACCAACGGCAATTAAACGGTCAAATGTTTGCTATTGAGGTATTGCCACCCAAATGGGCCGGCATGGATGAAATGTTGCGCGAAAATGGGGCTCTTGCTGAGTTCGCATTTATGCGCTGGTCTGCCCGCCCTGCGCGAGCATTATCTAAACCCTATGAAAAATTGGATCATTTGTTTGTCTCCGCCATGATTTCGGAATGTGTTCTAATTCTAAGAAATCACTTCAAGAGAA